>PHNY01298790.1:5216-21823 GCA_003724115.2 Anethum foeniculum
TAATCAATCAGATTCCCTTCCTAATACCTTACGTTTTAGGGAAAGTTAGTCGCTTGACAGTCTGTTATTAATTCTTAAACATCTATATCCTCTGCCTCAATCCATGGTATCCCACGCTCCAGACCAGAAATTCAACTGGAGACATATCTGTAAAGTTTCGGGATTGAGCTGTATAGACATGATGCCTGCAGCTAAACTTATAAACTATAAGTTCCTGCAAATAACTCATTAAGTTGTTTTTGTTGAAGAAATATTGTTAACCAAGACACACATATATATATTTTTTGTTCTGCTAATAAAGATTCCCCAGGAATAGCTACTAAAAATGCAGTAGTTGCACAAATTCTGAGAACTTTAAATCATGTAGACAATTGAACTTATAACTTGCTTTCAACTTTTCCCCAACTCTCCTAAAGCAGATGCTAATAACCTAGGAAGCATGGGTGCAGGTGCGGGTGGGATGCGTAGTAATGGGATACGAGAATTCGGGAATTCTAAAAAATACGGGGATTCGGGTGCAGGGGGATCAACAAATATTAATATATTAAAAATATATATTTTATAATATTTTAAGAGTTCTATTTCAGTTAAACCATATAATTAGCGAAATAAGTTCATTATGATTTCATTATCCTTAAAAATATATATCGTTATTACTTGATAACACAACTAACGCATTTTAACATATTTAACCAGCTAAATGTTTAAGTATCTACATTACCTTCTCTCACTTGTGAGTGAGTGAGAGAAGAATCCCAAGAATCCCCAATAATCCGGTGCGCCGTTGCGGCGGGCAAATGAAGAATCCTTGCTTTCCACCTAATAACGGAAGGGGAAAAGGGGGAGAGTTCTGCTTCTATGTCCTCAACTTGCAAAGCAATTTGCCTGACATTTTCCTCTCATCTGCTATATTTCCAATGCTCATGATCTGGGAATGATATTCAGGACCTCCAGAATTTTCAATACTTCCAAAGTTCCAGAGTCACTCTGCCAAAAAAAAAAAGTTCCAGTCACTTTTTCTGGCAAAAATGCTAAGTTGAACTTAATTTTGTCATAAATTCATCACTTGTTGGTTTATGAACACATAGTTCAAAACAGCAGGTGACATTTTTTCTTAAGATCTGGGGATATCGGTGGACTGGGAGTTGGTTTAAAGATGAGCGCTTCAGAAGTTTGGGCATTTCAATAACTTTTTCCTTCATATTTTCTAATTGGAAGTAATTTTTGTCACACTTGGTAAGGGAGAAAATCTAGGCTCAGGGAATGTATTATTCTCTTTCCGGAACTTTTTTCTGCAATATTATTCTTTAAACAACTTCTTATGTACAAGATGTGCACATAAAGGAATGAAAGTCTTGAAGTATATGGAAGAATCGTAATATTGTTTACAAAACATGTTAAGTTTCTGTAGAATACAGCTTTATATTTCTTATGAATGCTGAGCTGTGAGGAAATCACAGCAATCCTCCGACATCCTCTACAAACTGTATGAGGATGAAAACCATTGACTTCCTGAAATTATGGAATTTGTTTAATGTTGAACCTAGCTTACAATCAAAGAGATGTAGAATCAGGTCATGTTAGAATATGCCTTGAATCAGTATATGCCTTTATGGTAATATGCCTGGCATCAGTATATGCTTAGTATATGCCTTTATGGTAATTTCTGTTTTATGTTATACCTTTATGGTATTTTCTGTTTTACGTTATGGTTATCTGTTTTATCTGTTTTGGGCATATTTTTCTGGGCTTTTCTGTAACCGCCTACAGAGTATTATATAAACTCTCTAGGGGCANTAACCAAAACGTATTCTGTAATCTGTATGCAGTAATATCTGTATGCTGCAATCTGTCTCTGTATGCTGTAATCTGTATCCGTATGCAGTAATCCGTATTCTGGTATCCTGTAATCTGTATCCTCAAGAGGGGATAATCTGTATCCGTATTCTGTTATCTGTATCCTCAAGATCAATAAAAAATTTCTTTTCTGCCTATTATTATAGTCTTTCTTGCTTCCGTTATAACAGGTCAAAATAGTACTCCCTCCGTCCCCCTTAAGTAGTATATATCGGGGGACGTGGGCTCGGCACGCATTATAACGCTCATTTATAACATAGCTTCATAAATAATTTTAAATTTTTTCTTTTTCTAAATAAAAATTTAACACTTGAAGTTTAAATAAAAAAAGAAAATTTTAAAAATGAATTACGGAAACATATTTTATATTCACCTTAAAATACGTGTCGAACATTAAAAAAATTATGTATACAATTGAGGGACAGAGGGAGTATAAATTAGTGTTCTGTTTTGTAAGTTTTGAAAGTTTACCAGTATTTGAATAAACTTTGCAACTAAAATATTATGTTTTGGAGCTTTTTGCAGAATTAGGAAGATCTTACCATTCTGAACAGGTTCATTGGTGGAAATTAGGTCTGTTAATATAGCTAAACATTGATCATATGTATTCTGGTCATGCTGGGTCACAAAGTTCAACTCTGAAAACAACCCCATAAAGATATACAAGAGTAAGGCTGATTTAGACTCTTGAGGACCTCTAAACTGGTTCCTTGTAGACTGAGATTTAGCAAAGACACGGACTAAATTGAGCAGCAGACGGCACTCACTCTTAAATGTTTTACTGGACATTAAATTAATGGTTTTGGAATACTACGGTGCCAATCTTAGCATCTAATGTCCATAACTGTACGTCAAGCAAAACATGCACATAAAATTAGTGAACCTACATTCAGCTGCTAGATTGCAAATATTCTTCTTTTGTTTATGAAATACGAGACAATCCTGAGCCAGAAACTTGAATAAGTGAGAGGGTGACAGTTCCGAAGTTTTAAAATAGATAAGACCGACAAATTAAAATAGTTTCTGGAGATGGATCGCCCATGACTTGCACGATTGCATGTGGAAGTGCTGTTTAGCTATAAAATTTCATGTCATCTAAAATGACTTTTGTTTTCAGTTTAAACACACACTTAGAATTTAGAAAAGAGAGAGTTTCAATACTGTAGAAACCCATAGGGCTAGGCTATAGAGTAGTGGCCACCAGTAGAGTAGTGACCACCCAAGTATATGTTAGTTTTGTCGCAAGGCTTATATCTTTGTTCTTGATCTAAGGAAAATACTCAACTAAAATCAACATTCACACAAGAATATAATAGTTCTTTATCAACAACCAAAGATGGTCCCCTCCCATTAATCGATAATCGAAGTTAAAACATTCCTTAAATATGTTGAACTGCAAAATCCTCTCTGTTTTCTTGATCTCATTCCTTTGTCCGATACAAAATCCTCGATTACCTAGACACAATGTGCATTAAGTAATATTAATTCATGAAAATTAAGGTTGTATCCAAGGTTTTGTAGTCAAAATGCTGAGCAGAAACGTTATCCTGTTGAGGATTTCATGCAAGCTTCCCGCAAGCTTCCCTCTGAATTCGTAAAAGGTAGCACCACCAACTGGCCAACAGGTGGCAACATAACCCTTTTTGTTAAATTCCCACGCTCGAGTATTTACTTTAAAGGACCAAAAAAAGGTATGGAAAACCCATAGAAGCTTCTTCTTGTGCTCTTTTTCTTTTGTTTTGCTATAGCCGATTTTGCTCAACTATTTTCTTAGGTTGTTAAATATCATGTACTTCTTCTCAGAATAAATATAGAGCCTAATTTTAATGCTTCCCACCACTTTGCAATATGGAATCTATAAACTCTAAACACTATTACAAACTTTGTATGTATGTATAGATAGGTATATTCCAAGGTATAAAGAGAGTGTTTTTTCTTTGTAATTCTTCATTTTTGTTGCTAATACTGATCCAAGGGAGACACATAGATGCAAAGCATGCATAAAACTATCATTGTCACCATCAAATAAATGCAAAAGATATAAGTAAAATTCTAAAACTATCTTTTAAGTAGGCTGTGCAGCTGCGATCCTGGTATTTTTCTAAATTTGTGCTTATGGTGATTGATATTATATAGTATAACTATCAAATTTGTAGTTATTCGACCTGTTAACAGACATCGCCGGTATGTGAAAAAAGCCATTTGAATATGTTGTAAAGCCAAACAGATTTTCCATTACTCAATAACACCACAAACATAAACTTTTGTTATTCCAATAAGTTCAGATTTTACAGATATTGGAAATCAACTGAACCAAAAGTTAGGTTTTGGTTACAAAAGTGATTGATGCATAGACTTCAAATTGAATATGTATGGTCCGCAAAGTTTTAATCTTCCTCCCAACATCAAAAACCAGATTTCATGAAAATACTTGTTAACAGGTCAATTTAACAAGTACTTTCTGAAAATGCAAAATGTAGGGAGTTGCAAAGGTAAGCATAAAGAAACTCTAGCATCATTCTGTGTTCTGAATAATTAGAAGTGTAGCTAGGTGTCTAAAAGTTGATATGCTTTACTACTGTGAACATGAAGTCTAACTAAAACAAGACAGCCAAATCCACATGCTACAATATTACATTACAGATAACCAGAGAGAATTATAATCTGCACGTACCCCCTACTTTTGGCCGAAGTGTAATGTTATATACTACTTACTTTCCGAAATTGCATATGGCCTTTACTTTAAAATCCTTTCAACTTGTACCTTTTTAATAATTTTCAGTTAATTACGATCATTAGCGTTAGTCAACTTATACCTCTCCATCGTGATTCTTGAAGAAGAAAGATAAAATTTGATGAAGAAGACAGCAATTACGGCTAAAGTTTCATTATTCTTCATCAAATTTCATCTTTTTTCTTCAAGAATCATGGTGAAAACGGTATAAGTTGACTAAAATTAACGATCATAATTAACGGAAAATCACCAAAAAAGGTGCAAATTGATCGAATTTTAAAGTAAAGGTATGTGATATGCAATTTCAGAAAGTAAGTATATATAACATTGCATTTCGACCAAAGATAGGGGATGCAATTAGTTACCGTTATTTAACTTTCTCCAGAAGTATCTCCAGAAGTATTTAGGCAATATCATATGCCAAAAATCAATACTTTTCAGAAAATAAAAATTACGGCAGCACAAAAAGATCACCTTTATTTAATTATCGTGTCCAAAAGAGTTCAAAAATATACTTACCAAGATTAAATATGTTTATTATTTCTAAATATATACATATAGCATACTTAATCATGTTTATTATTTCTAAAAATATACATATAGTACAATAAACAGTTTTTTTGGTGTGGAACTCAGTTTTTAGATTTTGGTTTGATTTGATTTTTATCGGTTTTTACCAATATTACTTTTTAATTTTATAACTATATATAAAATTGTGATACTAGTGGTAGCTAGCTAGCTAGGTTTTAGTAAATTCTATGTATTGTTTTGCTTGTCTAATATTTAGTGTATGGAAATTGGGGTGCCATGTGTTGAGCTTAGAGATTTGCACATGGCTTCTCTAGTTTCTATGCTTTCATATAATCTGATATAGGGTAAACCAGTGGGTTTTTAGGGTTTTTAAGAGAATTAGCTCTAGGGTAAAACACCAAATTAGTTTGCTTAATATTTAAGACCCAATTTTTCAGGAATAAGCTGGTGTATCGGGGAGCGTATGTTTGTTCAGTGTTAAAAAGAAAATGAAATCCAACTTTGCTACTTCAACTCCATTAGTATTTCACATCTGCAAACAAACAAATCCTAGCTATTTTCTTCATTTGCTTCCTCTTTTAAGACCCTGCAGGTCAGCTACATATATCTTTTTCCAAATTTCGTACTTCTCAGTTGCCCGGAATCAGTCTAATTAGCCTTTCTTTGATCCCTAAACGTTTTGACATATTTTTTTCTGGTATATATGCACCTAATCATATTATTCTGTGCAGTAGTTTTGTAGTTCTGGAGAAGAAAATATAGATCCGAACATTGTCGATTTACTTTCACCTACATTTTACTAGCTGCCAAGTTCCATACACTTTCTGAGGTTCTAAATAGCAAATAATCTATATTAAAGAAAAAGATCTTGGCTTCTAAAGAAAACTCTATACTTGCAACATCTCTGAACATGTGTTCTTTTATAAAACACTCAGCACCATGCATTGCTGCTGTTGCCATTCTTCTCACTTTCGTCAGCTTGTTCTTTTACATAGTGTTATTTTTCTTTTTCACTTGTCTGCTTCTGCTTGTTTCTACTAATATCTTCTCTACTGCCTCAAACAAAAATAGAGTCGTGAAGAAAACAGTGGAAAATCATGAGGTTGTAGTTAACTCCGAGGTCAACAACAATCAACCAAAGAAGGTCGAAGTTGAGGTTATAGTTAAAGATAAGGTTAAAGTAGCATCTACAATGTCACTGCAAAAAGAGAAAGAAACTCAACAAGAAGAAAGTGGAGTGCATGAAATTCTTAGGTCATCAGATTTATATTCAGACAGCGAAACAATTGATCAGTTATCTACAAGTACTAATAATTCTGAAGGCGCCTCCTGGAGTAGCCAAGAATTCTCGGATGGTTCAATATCTGATGAGGAGAGTTTGATTGAAATAGCTTTACCGAGTGGCCTATATGTTAGTCCCAAATTCAAGTTACCAAATTTCTCAGCAGAAGCAATATTATTCAAGCAGCATGGTCTTATGGAGCTCTTAGCAGAAATTAATGAAGAAAACTTGATTGAAATTGATCTCTCTATGGGAATCATCAAATGTTCGAGATTTGAGATTAAAGCATAAATCAGCAGTAATATATGGTCTTGTGAATCATTGTTTTTTTATCCTTATGTATTGTTTAGAGCTAGCTCTGAGATTACGTGCAGGATTTGGCTCTGGCCTTGCTAATTGAATGTCTTTGTTCTTCAAACTTTTGGTTTTCGACTGGTCAAATGATTGATTACATAAATTACAATTTTCTTTTTTGTTATGTATTGTGGATATGTATGCATTGTACAGATATCACAGTTAATGCTTTAGATTGTGTAATTCTTTTAATCTGGGTTATTTTTGAAGGGATGAAATTTTATTAAACTAATCAATTAACCTCCACGATTTGAGAAAATTTCAGAAAAAACAATCCAACCTAACAACAGTTTTAGTACGAGGGACATTCATTCTAGCAATAAATATAGGAGCAACGTTGTTCTCATCCCTTGAGCAACATTTATTATTTTTCTGGTTTCCTACAATATCTACCCTTTACTACAGGAAATGCACTTAAAACTGACCATACAAAATGATAGGTTTTATTATAAATCGGTAGGTGTAGGACTTAAAACGATTACAAGCGATGATCGGTCTAAACCTGGCCGGTTATAAGATTTGGTTGGGTTAACCCTCGTAACCGACCAAAAGTATGGTCAGTTATATATCTTCCCATAATTGCAAAATGTGGGCCAAAGATGAATATGTGTCTACGTGCATACTGGTGTTTGCAGAAACAGACATAATCGACCACATAATCGACCGATTGTGCTGGGCGGTTATGAGTTCAATAAAATATGTTGTCTGAACATAAAATTGATGGAGGTTAAACCTTCTATCAAGGTCGGGTTTATAGTAGAGGTCATATAAAACCATCATAACCGACTACCATTTTAGAATATGGTCTGTTTTAGTATGATGAAGGTCGGTTATGTTTTCATTGGTCGGTTTTCTGGCAATTTAAATGATAAAAAATAGTCGATTATGTCACATATGTGTCGATTTTTCGGATTTAAAAGTTGAAAAAAAAAAAAAAACTGTAGCAATTGCAGCACTATGCCCCCTGTACCAATACAATTCACAAACTATGAATATTTGAAGTATTCTGTGTTCTTGTTGATTACATAAATATAGAGTATATTTTTCTTATTGATAATTATTATTATGGGTTTATTTAAATGATTAGGATTTAAAATAATTTATTTATAAGATTCGAACTATGTGTTATATGTTAAATGATCATAAAAAAAATATATAGTTTGTTTAGGACGTGGACATCCGGAAATGAGCTTTGAGTCTTTTTAGTTGAAACCTAAAATCATTCAAATTACAAGATCAACTATTACAACTTTAAAACTCATTTACTACATTTTTAAGTGCCTATTACCCTCAACATTCTCTTAAAAAAAATTCAATATTTACAAAAGCTAAAATAGTCTAAATATTTTTTCTCTTTTCAATATTAATTGTGAGCATGTGTTAATTTGAATGATTACGAATCCAGAACAAATTATCTATGAGACTTAAACTATGTGTTATATGTAAAATGATCATAAGAAAATATACAGTTTGATTAGAATACATACATATATATATATATACACACACACACTTGAATTTTGAGCGTTTTTAGTGAATTAATAATGTGTCCCTATATTTACGTTAATATTAAAAAAAAAAAAATTTGAAAAGATCGAATTGATGACCTGCATGTGCTCATAGAATTATGTTCGCATTTACGATCATTGGACCAAAACACGTTATACATTTCTTAAAATCATTAACTCGCTTGCTATATTTATATTAAGATTCAATTTAAATAAGATTATTAGAATATTTTCCTATTTTAATAATTAAAAAATATATATAATATAAATGATCGAGATATGTACCGATTATGTCTTGGTTTATACGAAAAAAATCTTGATAGCATAAATTTGGTTACTTTTTAAATTATGTATGCGTATATTAAATCGACAATATTGATTGTCAAGTCAAAATATATAAATAAATTATAAAAGATAAATTTTAAAGAAATTAGGAATAATTTATATTCAACTCTACATTAATTATCTAATTATATTATTACATAAAAAACATAATTGGTTTACCTAATCTTATTACTATACTACCCACCATCACCATCATAACCTTTACCTAAAGTTATGGATTTTGCTGACTTTCTCAGAGACTTATCATGCGTTCGTAGGTATTCTCTACCTACCTACCTATATCGGTTTAGGGTACATATACTTTTTCGTTGAAAGTCGTTCGAGCTTTTTCAAGGAGTATCCCATGTGTTACTTCAGAGGCATAATGTTCCATACTCAAACATTGGTCCGGGACATTTTCTCTACCCCTTCTTACCTTGCAAAGTAGGGTCACATTACGTTCTTGAATTAATAATCATTTTCGGCTAACCCAGCCTACTCCGTGCCTCCGTACCAAAGTGGTGTAGTGGATAAATATTCACATGTTGTCCAATGGCAATCCCTTTCGGCCTGAGCTTAGATCCACTGATATGGTCAAACGGATATTTTGGATATGGATATACATGTATCTGAATTCGAAATCTAAATCAATATTAGAATTCAAAAATGTTTTTAAAAAACTATATAAATCTTTATTGACGAATACTGTCCAATACGGTATATATCCAAATCCAATTTTTTTTTATTTTTATATAAAAATTCAAAAATTGCATAATTAATGGAAAAAATCAAAAATAACTTTTTTTATATTTAGTTAAGAGCTAAACTGATTTAAGCCCATTTTATTTTCTTAAAAACTTTTATTCATCGTTTTAGTATAATTTTGTTATGTTTAAAATATTAAAAACATATAATACTTTTTTATGTATTTATAATATTTTTGTTATATTGGATGCAAGTGGTCCTATATTTATATCTATATCTGAAATTATCGAATACGGATAGTAACTGGTTTATTTCAATATAGATTAAGTTTGATTTTAACGAATACGAACACAGATATTTGGAACAGATATAAATTTTGTTTATTTTTGATAGCCCTATAGTAATAGAGATAAATGAGACTTGGTTCTAGAGAGAAAAGGTGAACAAATTTGGTTATCGAAAATGAAAGGTCCCTGTACCAGCAACTCCTATCACTAATATTGATAAGATATATAAGCAATAAGTTATTGATAGTATGTGATTTGTAAAAGGCCAATTTAAAAGCAATTGTCAAGTCCAAGTCCTGAACAAAGTCTACAAGGTCCACACAACATACAAGGTCTGCAATGCCTACAAGGTCTGCAATGCATGAAAGGTCCACAATGCCTGCAAGTCAGCATTGCATGCAAATTCCACAATGCCTCGAAATTTCGTAAAGCCTACAAGGTCCACATTACCTGCAAGGTCCACATTACCTGCAAAGTCCACAATATCTCCAAAGTTCGTAAAGCCTGCAAGATTCATATTACCTGCAAGGGTTGTATTGCATGCAATATCCACAATACCTCCAAAGTTTGCAAAGCCTGGAAGGTCCACATTTCCTGTATGGTTTACATTGCACGCAAGGTCCACAAAGCCTACAAGGTTAATATAGCCTGTAAGGTCCATAAATGCACAAGGATTGGACATGACATATTGCACAATAATATATTGTCCACAAAGCATATAAGGTCCACAAAACTTGTAAGTTTCAGAAAGTATACAAGGTCCACAGTATTTGCAAGGTCCACAAAGTCCGCAGTCCACAAAACCCACAATGGTTGGACATGACATGTTGTTCATAGACAAGGTTTGGACATGTACGTGAAAGACAAAACTAATAAAGGAAAAGGTACTGACACACGCAACAAAACTGGTACAAGTACATGATCTGGATATTGGGACAAAACACAACTAACACACGGTTTACATTGACCCCGGACCAAGATCCTAATTTTTAGCCCTTGTCCTTCACGTGGACAAGGTGTCATGTGCCTTGCACATGAATGGAGCTTATAAATACCCCATAGTCATTTCAATGCAGGAAGTTCACACATTTCTCACATTCTCACTACATTAAATTCACTGATAGGTTTTGCTCTACCTTATCTCTATTTTCTCTCTCTAGAAATAAATATACAATCACATACTTATATTATGACTATCTTCTACCAGATACTTATTCTCACGTCGGAGGTGTTTACGGGGACATAACCCCCCGCGTGCAATTTTCGTTTCAGGGAGTTTGGAGACGACAAGATCAACAAGGTCAACAAAATCAACAAGGTTGACAAGACCAACAAGGTTAACAAGATCAACAAAGTCAACACGATGAGCAAGCCGAGCAAGTCCAACATGCATGTATTCCAGCATAATATTAAAGAAGTAGAGTCTGACGATAGAACAACTTATCAGTTATCTTTAGACCTATTAGGTTCTCAAATATTTATATTCATGCGGATCTTTGTACTGCTACTACAAGTACACTATAATGTATATTGTTTTCATGGTAATTTTTTTTTGATATTCTTACTAGAAGATAAATTCAAGATCATACTGTTATTTTGATAATACTTAACAGTTAACGGTAAACTCTTATCCACCACTTTTGTTAGTCATCACTGACTCATTGGACGAGTACCGCTACAAATACGGTCGTTCAAAATTCAAAATTATTTAATAATTTGAAATTAGAATGGCTACCAACTATAGATTTCGAATAAATCAAGGTACATAAAATAGACTGATCTAGAATACGATCGACCTTTTCGTAATATTTGAAAAAAAAAATTATATAAATTATAATGTAACATGTGCCTTCCTAGAGACCGTGACATAATTGTCTCAGTTCATAGGATACTGCATACATATAACTAATTGTAAGAATTCGTACAAATACTCTTTTAGAGTGATTATTAAAAAATATCTATTTACTTTTTTAAAAGAGAGCTAATTAAGATTTTCATATAGTATAATGCTTTGTTTTATTATCATTATTTAGTTACCGAGAGACTGTTAGATATTTATGTTTGTGTTATACATTTTGTTTTGTTATATGTGTCTAATTACGTGAATAAGTCTACTATGCTTAAGGGGTTTGAGAAAATAATCCAGCAATTTGTACAAGTACTCAAATTTTTGAAAAACACATATAATAATATCTTTTATAATTACACTACATTATCTCTTGTAATTTTTTACATTACCTACCTTATCACATCTGTTTGGCATGCATAAGTTAGAAAGTACATGCCTCTTAACATTTTCGTTTTCGATCCGACTATTTCATTTTCTTTATTTTTAAAGTTATTTCATTTTTATTTATTTTCGCTCCCTTATGAGATAGGATTGGAATTTTATCAAAAATATTTGAGTGTGTTTAACTAAAAATATATTATATATTTTAATATTTATATTCTTTAAGTTTTGTCTTTTTAATTTAAAATTCATTTATTAAAATCATTACATTAAATAAATATTCACTCTCTCACCTTTTACATGTTCATTTTTTAAATTAATTTTATCCATTTTTACATGTTTATTTCTACTTCCGGAATAAATTGAGAAATAATTTTTCAAAATTTTCCTATAGTTCCTATTTCAAAATTTTGACTATTTTAAAATTTAGTTGAGTTCTCAATTTTCAAAATATTAATTAGGGATATGTATAAGAAAATTTTTCCTAATCAATCATCGTAATTTTTTCAAAATGGATATATAGAAGGCGATTGAAAGAGTAATTTTTTTTACTTTTTAATTTATAAATTATAATTTATCAAAACTCTATAAGTAAATTTATCTAAATGTAACATATAAAATAATTTACATTTCACACATATATTTAAAGTAATAAATTACTTTTTTAATATATCCGAACCATACCTAAGTTAAAATAACATCACTGTTCTTCTTTTGTGAGGAGAGGAAAGAAGGGAGATATAGATAGCATGACTTGACTTTGTAGGCTTCACTAGCCTAGTCTAGTCTTGACTTTACCTAGTTTAGTAAATCAAAGGTGTACTGCTTACATCCCAACCATTCCTTTTATTCTATCCCCACTCACCCCCATCCAACCACCACCAAACTCCCACGTAAGTACCCCCTATCATCTAAACAAACGGCCCTTAAACACTCCACGTGTCAACTCTGCTTGACAATAAAATCCTCACACCCTCCCCCAACCTCCAATCCCCATCTTTTCCGCTCAAACCACCCCTCAACCTATACATACACTTATATTCCCGCCAAATAATGGCAGACTCGGATAACGAGTCGGGAGGCCACAACGGCGGCGAGTTGTCGGCGCGTGAGCAAGACAGGTTCTTACCAATAGCGAACGTGAGCAGAATCATGAAGAAAGCTTTACCTGCCAACGCCAAGATATCGAAAGATGCGAAGGAGACAGTGCAGGAGTGTGTGTCGGAGTTTATAAGCTTTGTGACAGGAGAGGCATCTGATAAGTGTCAGAGAGAGAAGAGGAAGACGATCAACGGTGATGATTTGCTGTGGGCTATGACTACTTTAGGGTTTGAAGAGTATGTGGAGCCTCTCAAAGTCTATCTTGCTAAGTATAGAGAGATGGAAGGTGAGAGAACTGGTGGCGGAGGAAGGGATGATGGCGGTGGTGGTGGTGGGGTTCAGAGCTGGGCCCACCAGTGTGGCGGTGGTGGTGGGGTCCAGCATCAGCAGTATCAGCATTATAATGGTGGTGGTGGAGGGAATGGGAATAATAATCAGGGACAGGTGTATGGTTCAGGAGGGTTTCATCAAATGGGGATGGGAGTGGGTGGCGGTGGAGGTGGAGGTAACATTGGCGGTGGTGGTGGTGGGGGGAGACAAAGGTAGGGGCCCACCCATAAAATATCTTACTACAGCAACCAAGTCAAGTCAAGTGGCAACCCTGTATTGTTTACTAGTTGTACTGTTACTGCGGAAAAGGTGTTGTAATAGGCCATTTTCTTTTATTATTTCTCCTCCACCTTTTCTTCCTTGGGTTTGTATTTATATAATATTTTGGACCTTTATATTTTTTTTTTCCTAACCCTATTTACTTCTGGATGCATGCTCGCCTCGGAGACTATATTAATTTTACGAATTTTCTATCATGTGCCCAGAAATTCATAATTTTAAGCTATTTTGATTGGTTCTTTCTTTAGATAGTGGTGGACTCCCCTGCATTCACAAAAATTCCACCAATCAAATTGGCTCAAATTTATAAATTTTCGCACTTATTGTGTGCCCATGGACACATGGTAGAAAAACAGTTAATTTTAAACTCATTATCCCTAGTCATTTATGCTTTTAGTAATTGTATTATTGCATTACCCGAGTAAATAGTGTGTGTAAATTTCTTGATCTAGGAATATTTCTCTTGGCGGGCTATATCGTTCTTGTCTGGATGCCACATTTAATTAGTCAGGTGTAAGAATCCAGCTGATCCGTACCCTTTCAGTACTTCTTGGAGAATATCTGGAATGAGATTTAACGACGATTTTAGTGAAAAGAAACGAAAAGGACTAGTACTTGTCAATGGGGTACAGTAATTTAGTTTCCATGTTTAGTTTTTATGGTCTCTAACAAATCTTGCTCTATTTGTAACCTCCTAACCTGCATCCCTAACCTGCATCTTTATTGGGTTTGTACTTTCGTGTTTCAGGTATTCAAATACCAAACACAAAACCGATTCATAATTCATTTAACGTTTGTATACTTCTGTGCTTGTATACCTTTGTTTTCGTTTTTGTAGTGTTTCAATGGAAATATAAATAAATAAATAAATAAAATAAAAATATAAGATTTTTGGGTAAAATTTTACAAAATATATTCGTTTCGTATTTCGTCCAACTCTAGTACTTGTCAATTGGGTACAGTAATTTAGTTTCCATGTTTAGTTTTTATGGTCTCTAACAAATCTTGCTCTATTTGTAGCCTCCTCACCTGCATCTTTGTTCATGTGATGTACTTTCGAGTTTCATGTACTTCACGTGTGCTTTCGTGTTTCTTGTACTCAAATACTAAACACAAAATCAATTCATAGTCTATTTAACGGTTGTATACATTCATGCTTGTATAGCTTAATTTTCGTTTTTTTCATGTTTTAATGGAAATATATATAAATAAATAAATAAAATAAAAACATAAAATTTTTGGGTAAAATTTAACAAAATTTATTCATTTCGTATTTCGTCCAACACTAAATCTCTGTTACGTAATTCCGTGTTCATGTCATGTATCAAAATGCAAATGCAAACACAGAAACTAAATTTTTTGTCAATTCGTGTATTGGAACTGTAATTATGCCAGTATGGTCAGTTCAAGTCTTGGAAGTTGTGAAAGCCCTTCTACCATTACAATCTTTTAATCCTATTGTCAAGTAATACATGAGAATAGACTTCCCATCTAGACACTGAAGTCGCTTTTTAATCTAAGAATACCAAGAAAATAATATAGGAAAAAATGTTACTAAATTCAACACCTCTTCACTACACTACTAAGACCGACTGCAAGTAACATACAACAATCCTATCATCTAGATTTTCACTATCATAGACTAGGTGCATCTTATTCTAGATTTTGAAAATTATAATACAAATGTTGTATTTTGTAACTATGAATAGGCAATAACCTTCTTAAACCAAGCTCAATACAGGCAACATACATGCAATCATCATGACATTTCACAATAACTTTGAAGCCGGGATAACAATTGTCATGGTTGCACAATCCCCTTCCTCATAAGCATATCATACACTTTGTCCACCTTGCTTGGATCAACATCGAATAGTACATGTGCATCTGATTTCTGAGAGAGCCTACCTTTCATTACCTCTACTGACAAGGTCTCCAGCATCTTAAGATAATGTGCAGGGAGGATCCTGATCTCATTGCACAACCGTCTCTCCTACAATAGATAACAGTATATCGCATGGTTAGACTGCAGTTGCAAAAGAAACAGCCCATGGTATCTGCAATGCTGACTTGCCAGTTTGAATTAGGATTTTGCAGCTATGAAGTAATAATTAGGGTCAATGTTCTGTCGCAACATAAACGGAAGGTACAACTTTTGTTCAGCTATCTAACAAAGATCGCAGAAAAAATGACAAAAGTATGTCAAGGAAGTTCTTCAACCATAAATAGGCATTCAGAAGAACTCAACTGACAAGGGGATACGACGCCTAGAATTAAAAATTGCACAGCATTTACTTACAGATTCAGACAGTAAATCAGCTCCTGGAAATCCATTGACATTCCAGTCATCAAAACCTGACCCAGGAGGACCTCCCCTGGGACTGTTGTCAAGTTCTCCTTTAAGATGACTTGCCCTCTGCAAGAATTTACCACTTGGCCCAGTTTGAGGAGTCTCCTTGGCCTTGCGTGCATGTTCTTCAGCTTCTCTCTTGCGCTTCTGCTCAATAAACCTCTCTGCCTCAACAGATGTGCGGCAGCCAGCAACCCGAGCTTCCTGCAGCAATTATATAAAATTATCTGCAGCTGAAGGAACAGTAGGCATACAATACAAGTTTGGGACAAGTTTGCTTTCTCTATAAATATACAATCTGAACGGAAAGGCTTAAAATTTCAATAATTAGCATATAATATGGCTTAAACCACATTTCATTCATCATACCCGATCAGTTAATTGTAATGGACATATATCAAGTGACCACAAGAGCAAAATATAATCGTTAGCAAACTTTTGACTTTATTGAACAAGAGACCAAATATATTTGAGTCTTATCGAGTAGATATTTCACTTGCATATCCATTCCATTAAAAGGGTCTTACTAAATTTGTACACACTTATGGTGCCTTTACTAGCATGTACCCGAAAAGAAGAAGTTTCTTGTATGTGATTGATAACATAGCAATAGATTAAAAAATTACGGCATTAAGATTGAGAACATGTCAAGGCATAACTGGTTAGGGATTATACATATATATATATATATATATATATATATATATATATATATATAGAGAGAGAGAGAGAGAG
>PHNY01298791.1:20957-34437 GCA_003724115.2 Anethum foeniculum
ACAAAGCTGAAGCTAGGGACAAGATATGCAGGGCTATACAGTATGGTTCCAAGTTCGTGAGCAATGGGGAGCCTGGCGCAGCCCAGAATGTCGATAAGACCACTAGCTTGGCCAGGAAAGTCTTTCGGCTTTTCAAGGTTTGGTTTCAGTTTTTATTTTAGGGATTTAGTTGTAGTTCTACAAGTGTGTGATATAGATTGAAACTGCTTATTTCTTTTATTGTTGGTTCTCTTGGTGTTACTTTTCTTACTTCATATTCTAATTTTGATTCTTTTTACAGTTTATCAATGATCTACATGCACTTATTAGTCCTCCAGTTCAAGGAACTCCTCTTCCGCTTATTGCACTGGGGAAGGTATATATGATCAAATTTCCTCGTAGCTATTTTCAGTGATTTTGTATTTTGTTTTGTAATTACTCTTTCATGTCAATGCTTCTTGCAGTCCAAAAACGCATTGATGTCAACTTACTTGTTTCTTGACCAATTTGTTTGGCTCCATAGGACTGGCATATACAAGGTACAAAATCTTTTTTTTTTTTCTACATATTAGAGTAATTAATTGATTTCATTATGTATGTCTACTGATGTACCTGATCTTTTCTGTCAAACAGGACGCAGATCGTGCACAGCTTATTGCGAAGATTTCTGGTTACTGTTATTTGGGCTCATCAATTTGTACTACCTTGGTTGAGGTTTGTTGCTTTCTTATTATTATCTAAAGTCTGGCCATGCTAGGTTTCTGTTGCTTCATATTTCAAAAGTTGCAAAGTTATCAAATAAATTCTGTTGCTAATAATCACAAAGTTTTGAACCGAAAATTTGGTTTCAGATTGGGGAGCTTGGAAGGCTTTCAGCATCAATGAAGAAACTAAAGAAGGATAAGGTTTGCTCAAGCTGCTAGCAACTATATATATCTCAACTCTAAAGATGTATTGAATTTCTTAGTTTTACTCGCGTGAATGCAGAACGAGGAATACCGTGCCAAACTGCAAAAATCGAACCAGAGGTCCCTAGCCTTGGTTAAAGCAGCCATAGATATCGGAGTAGCAGCTGGGATTTTACAATTGGCACCTAAGAAACTCACTCCGCGTGTCTTGGGAGCCTTGGGATTTACTAGCGCTCTAATCTCTTGTTATCAGGTGCTCCATTTACTGCCACATTTTATTTTACTGTCTGTTTGATATACCATGATTTCAAAACTAAGTAAAAGAAAAATGTAGCTCAGAGTTGGTACTTGAGTAGATAATGAACAAAGTAAGTTTTTTCAGTTATCTGAACATGAGGGAAATGGAAAAAGCATACATTCTGTTAGCAGTAACAATTGCTGAAAGCACAATGCAGGGTTCTCTATTTGGATCACATAAGTGATTCGAAAAAGCATATAGAGGGACTTGCTAGATAAGGACTATCATCGTCTAAATTTTGTGCTCGTCTGATTTACTTCATTTTGTTGTACAGTTACTGCCTTCACCACCAAAGGCAAAGGACGCTTGAAAGGACTTGGCTATTCTACTTGAAGACTGTCAATGTGAAATCAATTCTGCTGCAGACTTGCTACATTGTGTGTGTGTGTGTGTGTTTTCCTTGTGAACTTAATAGATAAGTGTAGGTTTAAGTTTTCCATATCTGTAATCTACAAAGTTCATTTCTTTATGCCGTCTGTAATACATATGTTGTATCCGTAAACAAGTGTACTAGCAACCGCAACTCTCAATCTTTTCTTTTATATGCAGATCATTTTAGTAGCTGAAAATGATTGATTTCCTGTTTGGTCTTCGTAATCTCTATCATTTTAGTAGCTGAAAATGATTGATTTTCTGTTTTTATGTACATGTTGACGGAGTACACTTTACTGGTATATTTTCTTGTAGACGTTTGATGAGGTTGAATCACATAATGAGAAACAAAAAAGTAAAACTAAAGTTTATTGTATAGTTATTTGTTAGAATTCATCAACACAGAAAATGCACAAAAATAGAGCAAAGAACTGTTAAGACGTCTACAAAGTTACGCACAGAATGTGTGGTTGCCGAAAGAGTTCAGCCGAGCTATACACCTAAGAAACACTCATCTCATCATGTTTCTTGAGAAACCATCAACCCTGTTCTCTCACAAAGATTACAAACACTACAAATATAAGCTGCGATACAGTAGTTTAACTCATAAAACTAGACCACATACTACTTTAGTAGCACTGTAAGCAGTAAACATTTGAAGATAAGGCTTAAACACTTGGAGTGGGGAGGGGGAGTTCAGTTCTGGCATAGCAATATACTATTCATCGTCCATATTGCCATCCCACCCAATAAGGTTTATGTCGTCGTCTGGATTTCTTTGCATCAGAAATTCCACCAAACCTTCCAAATGTTCCCACACCCTGTCTTCTTCTCCTTCGGACGGATTAATTATAGGATCGGAATTTCCAGTTGACATTGTTTGCGGCAAAACATGAGGATAGTACTTAAGTGTATACTTCCCAGAAGATTCAATGTCAGTGATATTAACATCAAATGCAGGGAATAACGGCCGGCCAATAACTTCGACATGGGACACACTGCAATGTGCGGAAAGAAATTTAAAATTAAATAGCAAAAATCAGTCTCACTGCTTGGACTATCTATATTTGAAGTTTTTCCTTGCAAAAACAGGTGCTAATGAGTGTTGTCATTAAGGCATATTTGTTATCAGGCTTGTATAAAACAATCTTTTTCTGCAATGTGAAGATGATAAAACAACAAGCATGTGTGTATGATTTTAGGTTAAGCACAGTGACAAGAGTAAGATACCTAATCACTAATAATGGCAAAAGGTGGTTCCTCTAAAGGTTTTGAATAAATATCTCCAGAGCCTAGTATGTATACCATAATACTCTACTTCTTTCATCTATTGCCTATGGGTGAATACACCAAAGCATACAAATGCCTATTGATCGGAAAAGATGAGGACATAGGGGACTAACCAAATGTAATATTTATCATCCATTTCTTGTGTCTGGACCCTTCCCAACATCTCCAACTGAACAAACCCGCCAATGCAAAGAACAGGTTCTGGTAGCTTGAAGTGTTGTAATACATTCTCCTGCTTGTAGAAATTTTAAGAGATCAACCACTCCACAATGATAAAATCAATAAAAACAATAATCCATAATAAAAATGATGATCCAAAAATAATAATAAAATCAAATACACCCTCCATCCAAATATTAATATTTTGTGTTGCGTGTACAGCCCCAGCAGACACCAAATGCATGTTTCAACATTTTATTTTATTGTATGCCGTAAAGGTTTTTGAATTGTTTGTCAGACTCACAGGTGAATAAGATGTAATGGGTTAATCCATGTTCTTGCCCCTCACCCAAAACCGATCTCTGAACCCGTCCTGGTCTCCAGACCCAGTGTGTGTGTGTGTGCGTGTGTGTGTGCGTGTGTGTGTGATGTTACATATTTTAAAATTGTTAACAATGTTTAGAGCTCCAGACCCTTCAATCTTGACTGCATTCCTGGTTATATGCATTATTTAAACTCACCTGAGACATTAAATACACTGGTGAAGTGTATGTCCATATAATCTTCTCATCAGCATTTTGCTGAACTGGCAACTCCAAATTGCTTATTTCGGTTGGGGATTTTGGATGACCCATGCGAAACCGGACAGATTTTGCCGAATATATAGGCATACCATTCTGAAAGTACGCTGAAGAAGGAAACAAAATTAGCGAATAAGTGTGCAATCAATAAATTTAAGCTAGCACCAACTTTACTCGTGTCAGAATTGGTTTATATGTTCAGCCAACTTACCTCGGAAAGGCCGTATGCCAATTTCCGTTACAAGACAGATACGAGCTTTAAGTCTGTAAATTAATGTCTCAGGCACATCAGGATTTTTTTGTCCTTTACTTGACCAATATGAGAACCTTCGTAGAATTTCATCTCTCGGATCCAGAGTATTATTA
This sequence comes from Anethum foeniculum, assembly GCA_003724115.2. NCBI lineage: Eukaryota > Viridiplantae > Streptophyta > Magnoliopsida > Apiales > Apiaceae > Anethum > Anethum foeniculum. The sequence continues at coordinate 24,911 of PHNY01298791.1, forward strand.
ATGCTTTCTTCTGGATAATTATCTGTGCTAGAAGCACCAAATGCTTCTGCCACACAATTGATAGCTTTAACTTTGGTAAGAGCTCTAAATATAGAACCGTAGACCCTGTGCTCCCTATCAAGAGCTTCCCATTGCAGAGAAGTGCTCGACCCAACATCAGTTGATTTTTTTGCTTTGGGGCTTGGTTCAGTCACAGTCACATGAGCTACATTAGCAAGCTGGGGAAACTCTCTCAGACACAACTGCTTACAAAGTCCATTTGAAACCACTGCACGAGGACAAACAATAGTATTAAGAAAGCATCGTCTAGCCATACAAAAAGACATGAGAACTTTCCGTTCATGGCTATTACAGAAATGAGAAATTAATCTAAAACCATAGGACATCAAGAAAGCAAAGTTGTTTGATAAAAGAAAGTTCACTAAAATAGAAAATAATGCACAATAATCAAAACCTCTACTGCCGGTAAGTTTAATAGCAAAAGTTCCCAGTTAATTTAAGGAATGAGAATAAATAAGTAACTGGAATCTACCTAACGAGAAACTACAAATAGACGACCATAATCAAAATTTAAGTTTTCTTTCTACGTTTAACTATTTAAAAGATCCTCATTTGTCTGGCTACAATGGGAGTAAAAAAGTTACTAGGTCCTCCAGCTTTTGCCCTCTATTCTATCACACAATTGGTATAAATCAAGTGTCCAATCTCCTGCTTGATTAAATGTTAAATAAATCTTGTAGGTAAAACTGTTGTCATTAGAAAAAACAATAGGTTGAGCTCCGCAAATGAAGGAAGTCTTGGCACTTCTGAAAATTCAATGGTAAGATTTTGAGTGGAAGGACTCCCCACAGAAATTTACCTTCTGTTGAAAATATCAGTAAAAGCTATAGAAATAAAATTCAAACATGTATTTAATTAATGCAAGCTATATTCTTCAGGGGAACATTGGATATAACTTTAAAATTGTACCGTTACAGGAACCACTAAAAAGCTTGCAAGCTTCACTATAAAGTCAGTACATATAAGACCTCCTAAGTGGACAGATAGGAATGGCTTCAAGCGGCTAAGGGACCTCACATGTATAGAAGTGGGTTCTTGGACCTTGTTTACGATGTTGATATCGGAGAAAAAAAGTTAGCAAAGTGCATATAGATTTTTTGAACTTTTTTGGCATAATATTTATCAGCATCTAAGCAATCAAATAGGCATTGCACGAGGTGTGGGGTTGGGGGGGGAGGGGGGGTTGCAAGCTAGAAATAACAGAAAGTAATACTGAATGTTGTTCAGCAACTGAATTTTCCCTAATTAATACATCAAGCTGATAAAAATTCACCTAGATGCCAACATATTACCAAATAAAATTAGTTTGGTCCTCCTGTATATGCCTAGAAAACGTTACTTTAAATCTCCCCATTCCTCAGCCTCAGAGGAGATATCAACATAGCTTTATCCAACCCTAGATGGCAAGGATAACTCTGAGAAAACAATATGTTTAGTATGTGATAGGCTTAACTTAACCGTGTCACGAAAAGAGCCCACTAAACACCTTAGACACATAGACTGATTTATTCATGGTAAGTACTATTATTAAAATCAAACTTGAACAAATTGATTTGTCCAATCGATATCTTCCACCTATTAAAACACAAACCAGTCATCAACAACACCAACCACAGATCAGATGAGGTACATAGCTGCTCAACCAATTGAAAGCCTAAGAAGCCATTTAATCTAAGATAAGGGCCACACCAGAAGTTCATCACGTAATAAAGTCTAAAGTCTAACGTCTGATCATCACATCAGAGTTTATAAAATAGAAATTAGATGAAGAATAGATACAATAGGAGGCTATGGAATTTAATTGGTAAAAGCACCATGTGCAAAGCTTCAAGTCATCTCAAAGAATATTACATTCAATTATGCAGAAATAGGAACAACCACTTATAGGTATAAACTACAAAAGTAATAAGATTCTTGAGATAAAGTTGCACAATTTAAATATTGAAAACCTATGATACACGAAGATAGGTACCATGTTAAACAGTACCAAGCATAATAAGCAAAAGTACTCACCGAAATCACACCAGAAATGTGACACTAAACTTGCACGAATAAGATCAGATGTATCATCCAAGCGCGCCAGAATACTCACGGCTGTGTCAGTCTCAAGATATCGCAAGAAATCCAATCGAATCTCCATTCTAGAAACCAAAAATCAAGCTTACATACAATCAATACTTTAACAATAAAGCCAAATCCCCTAACCTATTATGACAACTTTCCTTCAACTTTAAAACATCCGAAGCAAGTCAAAAATCACATAAGCAGAACAACAAAACAAGATTACGGGTACTAAATTGCCAACTTAAAAGACAAATTCAACTCACAATCTAACATATACAACTACAAGATATAAACACAGCATACATACACAACTTCAATCAAGTGGGGTTGCTCCAAATTTTCAAAAACCACAATTTATCTCAATTATAATTGAAAATCAAACCCTAACAACTTTACAAAAAAATAACTTAAAACCCAATTCATCCACAAACAAACACAAATCACAGCAATTTAAAAAAACTAAAATTCAACCAAATCAATTCAAGAATCAAATAAGCTGGACCCAGATATCAAAATTTGCAAAATTAATCAAGAATTAAGGGCAAAATGAGATCAAATTAAAACAAAAAGTGTAAATAAAGATGCAATTAAGTCATATAAAAGAGGGGAATTGAAAATTGAGGGTAAAAATGGTACCTTTTATCGTTGTTTATCAAAGCTTAAGGTGTAAGTATAGGCTATATAGGCTAGAATTGAACGTATGTATAATCTGAATATTTATATTGAGGGCGAGGCCACAAGAAAGAGATAATAGTCACCCACCGTTAAACCTCTTAGTTTATTAGGACCGATTTTTTTATTTTATTAATATTATTTATTTGTAGATTATAGTTTATTTCGATTAAAGTTTTTCAATTCTACTTTTATTTGAAACAAAGTTTTTTAAGTTTTTTTTTTTCTAAAAAGAAATATATATGTCAAAGAAAAGCTATGTTTTAATTAATTTACTAGTTTTTTTTTTTTTGAAGATAATTAATTTACTAGTTGTTTCTTGAATAATAGTAGGTACTACTAAATTTTACTAAATTGTGAATGATTGGAAATACACTTGTCTTAAAATTTTATATATTTTGATACGAGTAGTTGATAATTTTTCTGTTAATATTATCGACAAACTAAAATTTCTGTTTAGAAATATTATTTAGAAAAAAAATTGAGAAATTTTTTGGATAGGTGATAAAATCATATGTTTTTTTGTTTTGTCAAGATAAAATCATATGTTTGTTTTGCACTCTAATCAGACAACGAAATTTAATTTATTTAGTATTATATAGGTGGCTCCAGCTGGAATTTCTGTAAAATTGAAGTTGGGCGAAGTGGACTTGGTTGTTGTCGATTATGTAACGTGCTCGATGCACATTGGAATTTGGCAAGTTTGCTAAAAACTTTTGGGCTTCTGTACATACAACCCTGGTTAAAAAAAATATCACAAATCTTGATTCAGCTGTCCTGTGTAGCAAATAGCAATCAGTTAGTTCTTGCTCCTATGACTCTCACTTCTTATGCCAGGGTCAATTGTTCGAATCTTGTAGATTACTAAACAGCACAACTAACTCCAAATGCTGAGTTGAGGGTTCGAACCTTGTAGATTACGAAACAGCGCGACTAACTCGGGTTTGAACCTTGTACATTACAAGGGTGGGTGTGTAGTTCTGTTTAATTGAAATCGAGAAATTCAAAAGCGATGGAGCAAGATTAATAGCTAGAGAAGAATGCAAATGTACAAGAATTCAATATGATGATATCAATCAACAAACTAGTACATTCCTGCTATATGTACAAGACACGCCTCACAAAAGAAAAATGAGAAGATCCTAACAAAAATACATGCAACGTGTATAGTACAAGAGAAGAAAACTAGCATTGCTTCCCAAACACCAAGCTGCAAATAATTGATGACTACAAAGCAGCTATCTGTTTGCTCTGTACAATAACTATTTACACTTTCCACGCGGCTTCTGATGATCTAAACTGTTGATCTCAAATTCTTCCCTAAGCTAATCGGACATATTAAAACAGAGTCGACACAGAGACCACCTTTTGTATGAGTGCAATCAATCTGCGTCAATGAAAATTTAATATTTGTCAACGCATTAGGCTTCTCAACAACAAAGTCCCCTGCGTGATAATAAACCCAGTTTCCCAGATTGTCCAAGAAACATCGTGATACAGCATGTTGACCATCCAATGTTGTTAGTTGGAACTGGACAGGTTTTATGTCCCAACCATGTATGTTTTCAGAATTACATATCCTGCGTCCAAGTCTCTTTGTTACCTTCCCAAGCTGGAGTCTAAACAAAAGGCTGTAAGTTCCTGTAGGAAATTGGAAGTCAAGGCCTCCATCCACTTCAAGCCACCAAATTTGTTGAAGATACGCAATTGTATGAAATCTGTCACAACAAGAAGATATAAAGGGTCAGAATATGGTTCCAACAAGTCAAATTATTATTTATCAAGAGTTAAGATATCATTATATACAATGATAATTCCACATGAAAGTTATTTAAACTGTGTAGCCACTGCCTAGGACTAGTCAAGTTGAGTAAACTACTTGGGAAATGCATACATTATGCCTAGCTTCTTAGTATGGATTTAGACAGGGAGGGCTGCGAATAGCTTGTACGCATCTTATCTCTGTCAAAAATACTTAATTATAATGCAAAGTTTGTCCACATATAATTCGTTAGATTGTATGTGCTGGATTCTTCTGAATCGAAGAGAACAAAACGTAACTCATAACCCACAAACGTTTACTATACTGTTTACATTTAAAAAGAGTAAATTTGATGGAATAAGAAATAACCAAATTGCTGAACTGTCCAAGAAAATATAGTAACCTTAGTGGTATCGACTTTTGCAATACAAATCATTTTTTTTGGTGACTAATATTAAGGTATTGAACATAATAATTGGCATGACCCTACAAGCTTTCCCTGTTCTGTACCAGATTATCTTGTTTGTGTATCATGCCCTTAAATTAAACACCTTCAATTACTTCCAAATTCCGATAACTACACAGAAATCTTGTCAATAGTGTCAATATATAGTAAAACTATGAGCTAATTCACCTGGATTCCTCCGTTGGAATATGATTCCAATATCTCCGATCATCTATCCCTGTTATCGACAACGCTTTTGCAGAAATCGACAAGCACACACCTCCAGTTCTTTTATCCACCCATATTTGCTGCAAATTCAAATAAAAAGATTAAATCTTTATGCAAAATGCCAACAGACTAATTCCTCCCCTTCCCCTCCATCCATCAGGGTAAAGCATATAATTTTCAAGAACATCTAATATTTCTTATGCTTCAAACATTTTAATATGCTAAATGCTTTTCAGAGCTCCAAAATCTATTCATTTTGTCATAAAGTTTTCCCAAAAATTCAAGATCATTTACAAACAAACTCATCAAAACTTAAACTGTTAGACACCATTAAATTAAATGTACTTGTGTGTTAAAAGTGAATTCATCAAAGATTGCACACATTCTATAAAATACAATCAAATAAATATTGCACAATGAAAGAAAAGGATCAAACCTTGGTACCCCCATCAAAACAAATAGGCTTGCAAAGTCTAGCATAAATATCTTTCTTGACAAGATCAGCACACCCCATATCAAGAAACCTGTCAACAAGATACTTATAATTACTAGGCAACTTGTCATCCCATATAAAATCAGAAGATGAAGCTGCCCGAAAAGCCCTGTTCAGTCTTGCCAACTGACAAATCTCAGGAGGGTCTAAATAAGAAAGAACCATGGCAACACAGCTTTCAGGGATGTCATCAAGCTTTAGTTTCATGGGACGGTGTGCGGAGTTGATGGAGTTGGAGAGAGTTGAAGAGGTTGTACCCATTAAAGTGATAAAGTGTTGTGTTCGGACAGAGAGAGAGAGAGGAGAGAGAGATGTTGAGTTAACTACATGTCTTGGTGTAGGTGGAGAAGAAGGGTGGCATCAGGTTCTTATCCTAAGTGTACATGTGGATTTTGGAATGAGGTGTCAGAAGGTCACGCTCTTGTACACAAGTGAAACGAACGCGACTTCTTATACGATGGCCTGCTTCCGCATTCAAGCAAGGATTTATCATTTCTGTTTTACTACTAACGAGGAAGTCACAAAAATTCTCGTATCGAATCAATATAAATTAAGAATAAAGAATTATAACGAGTAAGATCATTATTGATAAAATCCTACCTATTTTTAAGAGAGAAGCAGAACTATGTAATCTATAGTCCCCACGAGTAAGATCATTATTGATGAAATCCTACCTATCTTTCAGGGAGAAACAGAACTATGTAATCTATAGTCCCCTCTCTCATTTTTATTGTCCATTATTTTCATGATTTCATTCTTATACTAAATTGATAAGTTATATTTTTTTTGTATCACTTCCTATTTAAATTAGTAACAAAAATACGGGGACGGTGGTTGTAACACCCCAGTTTCATATCGAGAAAATTTGGGACTTCTGTTCAGTTTATAAGATAAAAATACTACTATTATATGCACCAACAAATCATGATCTATTGGGGGTCTATGGTGGGCTTGTTGTTTACCCAAGTTAGATGCATTTTGCCCAGTAGGCTGCGACTTATTTCGGACTCGGAATCGAGGCTTGACCCAGTTTTCAAAAAAGGCTCAGGATTTGACCCAGGTTGTCACATATGGTATCAGAGCCGACTCTTGAAAGCTTGATGCGTCAAGTTGCCGGAGGTGGGGACACGAAGACTGGTGGTATTATCTCACAATGGCAAGAGGTCCGGAGGTGAGGACACGAAGCCGCCGGTATTATCCCACAAAGGCTAGGGAGGTACGATCTTGGACCTATGGGCTATCCGATCAGGCCTGGACGTCAGGAGTTTAAGTAGGGGAGTTTGTAAAACCCCAGTCCCACATCGAGAAGATTTGGGACTTGTGTTCAGTTTATAAGGAAAAAATATTACTACTATGTACACCAACAAATCATTATTTTTGGGGGCCTGTGGTGGGCTTGTTGTTTACCCAAGTTGAATGCATTTGGGCCAGTAGGCTGCAACTTATTTCAGACTCGGAATCGGGACTTGACCAGGTTTTTTAAAAAGGCTTGGGATTTGACCCGGATTGTCATAATGGTGGTAACAGGTCTGTCAATGGACTGGAACTCCGACCCGATCCGATTCGAGGTCTTCTTAGCGGATATGAATCGGCCTGTAAAAGATTCGATCCGAAATTTGATCCGACAAAAAAAATCGATAATAAATGTAGCGGATATTAATTTAAGACGATCTGATCCGTTAATGACCCTATCCGGTAGAGAATATAATGTGTGTGTGTGTCTCTCTGTGTGTGTGTGTGTGTGTGTATATATATATATATATATATTAAAATATATATTATAAAAATTATTTTTAATTCTAGTAGTTTACACTTTAAACAAATATTGTATCCTTCTATAGGAAAGATATGCAGATTGCACTAACCTTATTTTAACATCATTATGTGTAATTCTGTGAGGAAAATTACAAAATGAAGATGTGATTTAGTTATGTTGTTTTTAATTTCAAAACATCGTATTATTGTTCAATATTTAGAAGACTTTTAATTTAAGTAAAAAAAAAAGTTAAACAGGTCCGGATATCCGATCCGTGATCCTAACGTATCCGGATATAGATCGGCCTGTAAAAATATCCGTTCTCGATACGATCCAAATCTGAATCCGATAAAATAAATGAATATGAATATGGATTTAGGTCGATCCGATCCGAACCCGATCTACTGACAAGTATGGGTGGTAATCTATATTGTCCTAGTGACTCATTTATATAGAAAAATAGATAGTATTATTGATTATTCAAATGATTGAATCGAAATTTACAATTAACTGATATTATTAAATGAAATTGAAGCAGCACACTACTATATGTATGTATAATATAACGGAAAGAATATGTGTAAGCATAAAATGGATATAGGTTAAAAAAAAATTATACAAAACATATATTAGTATTCACAAAATACAATCAGTTGGACAATTATTTCAAATTTTATAAACTAGCAATCAAGGTATTAAATTTCAAATAAAGAAAGTTAGTTATTTAAAAACCGTATACTAGAGATGAAAAGGGGATCTAGGGGTTCTCAGACAGCCGCCGGTAAAATAAGTATTTCAGATAAAATCTTTCACCAATTAGAAGAGTAGAAGATCCACCAAGAAGGAAACAAGAGTGACCTACGAGAGGAAGAAAAACTCGTGAGCGACCATTGGTTCTTCATAGAAAGAGACATGCTTAAGGCCATCATAAAAGGTAATAAGGACCTGCTTCCAATAGAAAAGGCCAGAGTAGAGTATCTAAAATGGGTTTTGAGCCCTTGACTTCTAGAGGAAGGTACAAACGGGGAGGAGGAGGCATTGTGCGAGATACAGACCTTTATATACAACACCAGATGGTGGTAAAGGGCGAATAAATTGGACGTAAGAGCATTAGGAGTTCAATTAACTAAAACAGAGCCACAAAAAAGAAAGGATGAAGAGAGTATACTTCAGTTCATCTCAGCAAATGATAGATTAGTTCATCCGAATGTACTCCCTTTGGTGTGGAAGAGTGATAATGAGAGTATTCGTATAGCACTAAATCAAATTCACTACGGAACTCTACAAATATTAAGGGAAGTGGAGTAATACAAATCGATGATTCAGTCTATACCCCACAACAAGGAAGGACAGGTTGCACCCCTGAATACAAGATACGATCTTATCATTCACTAAATCTACATGATCTTGATTCGGATAATAAAAAGTTGGAAGGTATCAAAGATTTCCTCTATAATCATAAGAACATCATAGAACCTGGAGTATTTGAGGTGCATAAAAGAGAAGACAAAGCGATCACCCTTGCTTTAGGGGCGATGCACCACAAAACCTTAAAGAACAAACACGAAGTGCAATGTATATCAGAGTATAATTGCCCAGCTGAGAATATCGTGAACTCAAATATTATCATGGCTTCACTATATCGCAATGTATATCAGAGTTTAAACTTCACGATATAAGAACTTCACTATATCGTAATGTATATCGGAGTTTAGACTTCACGATATAAGGACTTCACTACATAGTCTAAATGCTGACTCTGCGATATAGTAGACTTCACGACATCTTCAACTATGCGATATAGCATAGCACCACTTCATTACATAGCTCTTCTAGACTTCACTGTATATGACTTGGAGTGTCTTCTGCAACCTTATTCAAGCTGTTCTTCATTCAGCTGCTTGATCAATCTTCGATTGAGCTTCTTCCCAGAAATATTTATTTCAGACTAATATTTACAGAATGTTACACTGACAACTCCTAAGCTCATTATAATCATTGAGTAGTCTAGAAGCAATTACATAATGTAAGTGACAAGACAAGTATT
>PHNY01298792.1:0-10463 GCA_003724115.2 Anethum foeniculum
CACCCAGACTCATTTGAAAATCAAGCGTATTCTTAATATTTTCTTTGTTATGTATTTAATAAAATCTATAGCTTTTTCATTTGCTCTTCTTTTTATTGTAGGTTCGATTTTGTGAATTCAACATCTGTTATCTAATATGAACTATGGTACTATTAATTTTAAACTCCTTCTCTTTATTTCTTTCATTGATTAAGTTTATGTTATTAGTGTTCGTGTTATTTTTTGCGATATATTTTCAGTGTTCAATTGTTGGATTTTTTATATACTAATATTTGTAACTAATATCATGTTGTTTCCGTGTTTGATATTGATATTGATATATTTGGAGTAATTTTGAGAATATTGTTATTGAGAAAGATGCGCCTAATCTATCCTTTTTAGTTTTAGTTTATTTTACCAAGAAGTGTTTGCTACAATGCCAGAGAGAATTTGTGTAGTTTAGAAATGAATGATGTCAAAGATTAACAAAGTTATATATCTTATCCTTATTATATTCAACGTATAATGAATGTCATGTCCATCCACACTATCATTTTCGAGTTCAAGCATACATTTTTTTATCAATTTTTTTATCTCTTATATTATTGAAAAGGACTATGATATTATACCTATGTATCTAAAATTGGTTGAAGATGTTTGCTTACTTTTTTCGATTAAGTTTCATAAAGTGAAGTAAATTATATGAAAATATTTAAGCAGTAGAGTTTTTACTACATAATATGAGGAGAGACTGATATTAATTTAACAAGTGCATTCTAAGTAAATGAATTTGTTATATAATTTTTTCGAGTTATTATGCTATTATCCTTACCGGTTGTAGTGAGATGGCTCTATTTTTTACTTTTAATTTGTCTAACATGCTTTTAATATTGTTCATTCATTTAGGTGTATGTTGATCCTCAAATAAAAAAGTAAAAGTTTTAAATTGTTCTAAAAAAGACAGTAGAGAAGTCGCCGAAAGTTTATGTACTTTTTATGTTATTGGTTTACCTTAATATCACGGGCACATGTTTTTTTAAGTGCTATTAGTATTCAAATGTTAGAATGATACAAATATTTGATTTGAAAAATTCTATTAATTGCATTTTTTCAACTTTCATTTTGATGAACATATAGCAAATTGGAGCATTTGAATTTCCTCTCTATAAGAAGTTACAATACTAAATACTTTCCTACTCAACAGAACTTAAAAGTTGTGATGTTTGTGGAGGTAAGATTACACTTTTTGTTATTGTTTCAGGAGGTTGTATATCCGACTTTGAAAGGTAGGAAGATTAATATCTATTATCTTTTTGTTTACAAATTCATCTTTATATTTTGATACATGCAAAGTGACAGACATGGAGCATATGATAAAGTCCACCAGAAATAAGACATTGAGAAGTATAGACATGAAAGAAAAGAGTGGTCAAATTGGGTTAGTAATAACTTTGTTCCTGGAATAAAAAACTTAATACAATTCCTTTAAAATGGAGATTTATGTTTACCCAATACTAAATGATACGAGAATGGTTTTAAAATATTTTGTCTTAACATTGTGATGAAAAAAAATTAAAATCTTGCTTTGTATTTCTTTCTATAGTCTCACTATATCATATTTCAGGTTTATAGATTTATAGTTGGAGAATGAATATTTTAAATACTACACCAAATTTCTTAATAATTATTGTAAGACAAATTCTTAAATATTAATGAATCTTGGAGTCGGTTTGCATGTTAGGAATGGTGTGTTAGAAGAAAGCAACATTGGAGAAAGTAAGGAAGCTCATAAAAATACGATGAATGTGATTTGCAGAAGAAAGAAAATAAGTAAATGAAGTTGTAGAATAATAGTTTAAACATGTTTGTGTTTCCTTATAAGTAAGCCTTGCTATTATACCTAGCTTTCATACAAACTCATGAAGACAAATTTCAGTTNTAAACTTTTTCTCACGGGGTCTTGTACTTTTTATTTTTTTTCTCATTCTTATAAACTAAAAAGTGTTGCATACTTAAAATTGAACATGCAAAACAAACAGAACAAAACGGTTTTGCAAGTTTTGCCAATTCATTTGCATTTACAAGTTTTCATTATAATGTCAAGATGTAATTTAATGAACAACGATATTTAAAAAATCGAAGGTTCTTCTTACATAAGTATTCATTCACCTATCATTTTTTATATTTTAGTATTAACAAATAGAGGTCTTTACTGTGCGAAGAAATTGTCAAAATTTCTATGTAATATTTATTTGTAATAAAAGTTATATATATAGGAGAAAAAAGTTTCTAAAGTTAACTTTAGAAAAATTATCTAAAGTGATTACATTTTAGAAAAATGTTTCTATAATAAAAGTTATACATATAGGAGAAAAATGTTTCTAAAGTTAACTTTAGAAAAATTATCCAAAGTGATTGGAATTTTATATATAAAAATTTAATGGTATTTTTGTAATATATTTATTTATTAGTTGTGATTCAAAATTTTAGAAACTTAAAATAATTGAAGCTTACAATTTTTTTTTAATTTTAAAAAATATACTGTAATAAAAGATTCCATTATAATTATATTTGAATTTAGAAATAGTTTTAAATTAGACTCTGCCTAAAAGGAGACCGTGAAGAGACTACGTTTATGTTGGTAATGAAATTCGACCAACGCTATAAACTTGGCGTGAACTTAAAATGAAAATTTGTATATTTTGAAATTACCATTTATGGGTTGTTTGTTTCAGACTTTTGAGGTATGTTTTGATCATTTGGTATTTGGTTGAAAAATCAATTCCTTAAAATTCATACTTGGAATCCATAATTTTTTGATACTCTAGATGAGAGGTGGGTATGAAATATGAGTATGTGGAATTAAATATATTTTTTATTTTTTTATAAATTTTATATGTAAATGTTTACACAAAATTAAATAACAACTCAAAACTATATAAAAATAAAATTATATTAATATATTTCATCAATAAAAGTTAATAACTTAAATATAATATAATTATTTTACCACTCGACCATATCAAGAATGATATGTAACCCCATATCACCTTAACCCGATTCCTCATTTCAACCTCATACCACTCTGTGAACAAAACAATCCCTTAAATATTTTGTTTCTTGCTGTCAAACATTTTCTTTTACAGAATTGCACATTAAATTTTTTGAATTATTACACTATTAAATCAGAGGTTGTCTTCATTAAAATAAGATCTCAACGTAGCATAAAAGAAAAGAAAAATAACACATACAAATAAAAAAATAAGACTAATAAATTTATTTTTGGGTCACCTAATAAAAATTTATTTACATTAAATATAAAAATAAAAAATAATTTTTTACTTGGCATAATCATTTTACATTCCAGCCCTGCGCAGCGGGCACACATACTATATATGTTAAAGCTAATGTAAAGAGCTGAAATTTGAGCAATGGTATTTGGGCCGAAAGGATTAACTTTGGTATGAACCATTCTATTGGACCAACCAAGTAGGATACACTTTTATTGGACTGCGTGAGATCATTCAATTCCACCCTAAATTTAAATCCAATCAGACATTTTAATGCCCCCTTTAACTTGGGTAACTGTGAGCTCAGGAACATCAAAATTTAACTACTTCCTTGACATGACTATTCATAATGTTGTCTTTCACAACAAAAACAAATCATAAAATTTCAAGTCATCTAAAATCGAGAAAACTACACCTACTCTCATGAAGCGTTTGAAGGAAGTCGAAAGTACCAGCTGTTCAATTTGCTTGACTGATTACAAATTTTGTTTCACAAAAATTGCACTACCAGATGGTCTTGTCAAGTAAATACGTGTCCCTTGTGCCGCTGCAAATTTTATGGCCGCTACCCGCTGGAAATCTAATGTGGATTAGCTTGCTCAACTAGCAATTATAACAACAAGCCCCACTAATGGTCGCTGAAAACCTAATGTGGTAGCAGCAATTACCCACAATCTACCATATGTACTGGGTTGGCCTAGATTTTAATTTGTACTATTTTTTTCATAAAAAACAAAAATCATAATACCATTCATATATTTTTCTCATTCAAACATTCATTTACGAATTGAAGATAGTTTCTATTATTTCGTTATTTCCTTGTAAGAGTACACCAAAATACACTAAGGTCTCAACTAGCTATCTGGTTATCTTTTAATTCAAAGCTCAAACACAAAGGTGAAAACCTCTTTCTAAGCTTAATTTTAGAATCTGAATCAAATCTCTCAAAAACTTCAGGTGCAGTTCTCTCAGCTTTCTTCTGCTCAGGCTTTGTAGTGACTTGTTTTTGTCATTAATATGGCGTTGACCACGGAACACAGATTAAACATCGTCCAAACATTAATACTTGCTCGATGGCGATGCATTATTATTGTCGTCATCAAGAGTTAGTTTGACTCATTTGTTCTTGGGAGCATTGAGAATGCCCCATACCTTAGTGCGACTTACCATGCTTTTCTTGGAAATTTTCTTTGTTCACGTCAACATGAATCCCTTTTTCTTGTCCCTGATAAAGACCCTCAACCTTTAGTCGCATTGCCAACACTTCTCCAACAACCACCGCTGCTTTAGCATTGCAAGATCGACCACATTCAAGATTTTCCTTGATAGAATGTTTTACTGTTGATGCTGATACAACAATCCGTCCATTCTTTCTATTGACAAAATTTGATGTGATGTACTTAAATGATATGAATAGCCTCAGCACATACCTCTTAAACACTGTCATCCTTCTAAATATCAATGTTGTAGTCACTCTGAAAATTGATAAGGCTTCAAACATCACTTCTTCACTAAAAGGCTGAGAATTCAAAAACTTGGTAGTAATTAAGGTGCGAAAAAGTGTTTAATTAAGATTTAAAACAAGAATTGATTAGGAAACACTGATCTCTTAAATCTTAATGACTTTAATAAACGAAATGTTTTTTGGTAGTAATTAAGGTGCAAAAATGGTAGTAATTAAGTGTCTAAAGGATTTGTGTACTCATAAAAGAACCACTTATGTTCCTAAGAAAGCTTTCCTTACATCTCATGTCAGTTCTATCTTGTCAATTCAAATCCCTGTGAAGCATAAGGATCCTGGTTGTCCTACCATTTCTTGTGTCATAGGTGATACCTTCATTAATAAAGCTTTACTCGATCTAGGAGCTAGTGTGAATCTTCTTCCATTATCTGTCTATCAAGCTTTGGGTTTAGGTGAACTTAAAAAGACTAGTGTCACTCTTCAATTAGCTGACCGTTNATCAAAACTCCATTTGGTATAGTGGAATATGTGTTGATTAAGATTGGTGATTTGTCTTTCCCGTTGATTTCGTTGTTCTAGAAACCAAACTAGTCAAAAATCTCAAAAATCAAATTCCTATCATTTTAGGAAGGCCTTTTATTGCCACCTCTAATGCTTTGATTAACTGTAGGAATGGTTCGATGAAACTCACTTTTGGAAACATGTCAATAGATCTTAATGTCTTTAATGTAGGAAATCAACCTAATGAGCTTTTTGAACAACCTGTATGAGTTAATTTAATAGATGAGGTTGTTTCTTGGTTGAATCTTGATGATAGTGTAATTGAGTCTCTTCTTAAGGAAGATGTTTCGTGCGAGTATGAGAGCAATAAAGAATTTCATGAGTTGTATATGAATTTCACTTGTAATGAGATGTTAGATGAATTGAATGCTATTTGTTCTAAGCATAACCCATTTTGAGGATAGTTCTTTTGATCCTACGTCCATTGTTAAAAAGTCTGTTGGTGAGCCACCCACACTTGATTTTACTAATTCGTTTTCCACTCTTGATCAGTCTTTGTTAGTTGATAATGAAACTCATCATGCTGTTATTTCTAGTAACATAGTTTCTGACCGAGAATTTCAAGTCATTAATTTGCTTAAACAACATAAAGAAGCGTCTAATTGGTCTATGAATGATGTTTGTGCTATGACTTTTATTTTGGTGCATGATCTTATTTCTTTAGTGGATAATGTTGTTCTTATGGGTGAGTTTCATATGTGTGTTAATTGTTTTACGAAGGTAGTTTTCCCTCGATCTGGTATTGGTTAGTATTTCTTCTTTGAGTGTGTCTTCCATAGTCAAGTGTAGGTATGGGGGAGTATTCATGTGTGTGAGTTTCTGTGTGCGTGTGCGTGTGTGTGTTATTAGGTAATTTTTTATCTCCGGCATGCCCTTATCAGGTATTCTCGTCCTTTTACTTTGTCAATTTTCTCTATTTGCATACATTGAGGACAATGCATGATTTAGGTATGGGGGAGGGGTTTAGTAGTATTACTTAAAAAATATAAAAATCCAAAACAAATTGAAAAAATGAAAAATCACAAAAATAGAGATATTTTAGTTAAGTTGTCCAGTCTACTCTTGTACTTTAATAGTAGTTGGTGTTAGCAGTTTTTCAAAACTTATATATATGCAATGCCTTGAGATGATTTGAACATAGTTGAGTAAGGTTGTCTTCATGAAACTCGTGTCGAACGAATTTTTGCTTAAAAGTCCAAGATGACACATTTTGCACAAGGTCATTGTAGGAAAGATTATTTAGGGAAGTTTTCGATATCTGAGACAGAGCCCACTTGTTGAAACAATGTCGAATCAAATTTTTGCGAAAAAAAAAAAGCTTGAATAAACAACTTCAATACCCAATATTCCTTACAAAAAAAAAAGAAAAAAAAGAGAGAATTGAGATGATGGGCACAAGTAGTATAATTAAATAGTCTTGTTTTGTGACCTTTGTTACTCGAGTAATTAAGTCTGTAGGGGTATTTCAAAACCTAGTACCCTATGATCAACTGGTTTGGGAGTCATTAGCCCAAAGCTCGCTACATGGGTAACATAGAAAGCCTAAGAAAATGGACATTGCACAGTCAATTAAAAAAAGAAAGAAAATCTCTCGGCGAATTTTGGCTAGATACTTGTTTTGATAGAGAATGGGTCGGTTCAATATTGGTTGAAAAAGAGGAAATTTACTTACTTGATTAATTCTTCAGAGACCTACTTGCAAGACACACCTTGGGATTTTCTGTGAATGTTTAAAGTTGATATAAGTGGATTGTTAGTACCTACATCTTGGATATTATTATAAGAGTCTTAAGGCATGTATTTTCCTAAAAAAATTCTTGTGTTGACACCGATGAATGTTTTTGTTAATAGAGTTTGGACACTTGCTAAAGTATTTCATAAATTTTATGGGTATATCTTTGTAAACCCATAGGAGACAACACTCCTCTGGTAGAGATCGTCTACGAGTTTAACGGGTTGACAAACCTAAAATTATCTGTCACGCCTACGAAAAGGAGCATGCATATATGCATACATATGACTTTTCTTAGTTAACATTTTTCTTTCTGATTTTTCTTGAGGACGAGCAAAAGATAGGTATGGGAGCATTTGATAGGTCCATAATTTAATATATTTTTAATACCTATTTTATGTTTGTTTTCAATTTTTTATTAATAAATAAATTGTTTTCTTTTGTTTTGTAGGAAAATAAATAAAATCATATTTCAAGTAGCGAAAGGTTAAATAAGGAAGGAGGTGGACCATTCTTGAAGTCAAAGCAATTGGAGGAAAATCAAATACTTGTTGGAGAAGAAAAAGAAAAAGAAGGAAATATATCCTAAACAAGATTTGTAATCCAAGATCCAAGCCCGTCATATTTTTCCTCTATATATTGGTCTCTCCTCTTGTATTTAGAAAAACATTATACCGTGACACCAATTCTAGATACAGATCAAGATCTAGAATTTTATTAGTTATTTGTTTTGATTTTTTTGTAGTCATGTTTGGCTAAATCCTTTCCTAGGATGAAGATGAAGTTAATCTGATTGCGCTTGATGGCTTCCCGATCATTTTAATTGATTCTCATGATATTTTTCTTGGTGCTTAATTGTTCAATTAACAAAGTGATTTTGATGTATTATTGTTATCGGATTTATTTTTCATAGCATATGTTGGCTCCATGAAGTTTTGATGAGTTATTGGTAGATAACAAGTTTCATGGTATATGCTTGTCTCGTTAATTGATTTATGTTATTTGTGAAGCAAAGAGAATTGATTTTAGGGCGAGTTGATATTAATTGTGACTGATTAATGGATTCAGATTCCTAGGTTTCCATATTATTTGTTATTTGCTAATTAGGTTTAACAAATCTCATCTCAAATCTATTTGTCTAGTTCGCCTGATTTATTTTTTAGGGTTTTGAAAATTCATAGTCTCTGTGGATCGATCTGTGATTGCTACAACTAAACACTGTGCATTTGCAGTTATTATTATTTCAATCCTTGATATTTAATTCTTCGGATTAGTTACTTGTTTTGTTTTGTCTTTGTTTTTTTAGGGAATAGTGAAGCGGAGAAAAGATTGGACAAGAAGATTGCTAGAAGGCCTTGCCGTCTTTTTGAAATTTTTGGAAGCATTTTTCGGTATTCTGTATCACCTCTCTCTATTTTTTTTCTTTCTCCTTTATTATTGAAAAACACAAAAAAAAATAATATTCAAAAAATCCAAAAATATTATTTAGTTATTGTTAAAAACGAATTTGTTTCATCATTCATTCTCTCACATAGGATCACATCATCTAGATTTCTTTTTGTATTTATTTGCTTTCCATCTTTTATAATTGTGGGGATTACTGGAGGAAAGAGGTACGTACAATTTAGAATAGAACACGTAATGTAGTGCATCCATAAGTGTTTATTTCTTTGTTCTTTGTATGTTGCATCATCTAATCAATCTTAAGGGCGCCACCTAATCACAAGATAAGGTAAGGGATTTCATCACCCTTTCCTTGGCCCAAAAATCACTAATTCCTTCATCTTGCATTCCACTGCCTTAATAAAATCATGTAGACATTGGCCCCTAGGATTTCGCGCTCAATTAGGAAGAGAATCTAAGAGGGAACAAATCTCTGAGTACTCGGCTTTGCTGACTAAGGCAAGCATGAGCTTACCTGGCCCTTTGGATTGGTGACACTAGAAAGATGGTTAGCCTTTTGGCAATGCTTCCTCCTGCATGGCCAATCAGCTGAATATACTTTGACTTGTGATCTTTTGGGTAGTATCTTATTGTTAGGAGCAAGATCGAGAATTTCTTTAGGTTAACGTAGATCTAAGATTTTTCTTTTTGATTTTTCAATTTTTCTTTTGTGTTTACTAATAGCTCTTATCTGCTATGTGATTACTTGCCTTATTTGCAAAGTACTTGGGTTCGAGACCATATATCTAGATTAGTAAGACAATCCAATCTTTCATCTCCTAAAGTAATTAGACAACTCGAGTTCTCTTCACCCTCAAAAATTGATTCAAAAGAAGTAGAAGTTCCATCAGTAGTCATGTCTATCCCACTTAAAGACCGTTGTTACCCCGCTCGTTCCGCTCAACCCTCATGCATAGTCCTACCTTAAGTAACCGCGAACAATTTCGAAATCAAACATCACAATATTAGCTTGTTACCTAGATTTACTGGGGTAGAGGGAGAGGATCCATATCTTTTCATTCGAGAATTTGAGGAAGTGTGTACTTTACAAAAACACCAACAACTTAGTGAAGACTCCATTAGGCTCAAACTTATTAATTTTGCTTTAAAGGAAGAGGCTAAACAGTGGTTGTATAGTCTACCCGTTAATTCTATTTTCACATAGGAGGGATTTGTGTCTATTTTTCTTAAGAAATATTTTCTAAACCATAAGGCAAACAGACTTAGGAATGAAATCAACCAATTTCAACAAAATCGAAACGAGTCTTTTTGGAAATATTTTGATAGATTTAAAAAGCTTTTGTCTAAGTGCCCTTAACATGGTATAGAAAAATGGAGACTTTGTAAAATCCTTTATGAAGCCTTATATAGCCAAACCATTGCTTTGTTAGAGTCTTTGGGGGAGTCAACTAGGGAACCGAATCAAGAACCTGAAAGATCTAACTCATCTAAGGGCTTACACGTAGTTGGTAAATCTATTGAAACCGAAGCTAAGTTAGCTACACTCACTAAACGTCTAGAAGCCTTAGAAACCAACAATGTGTCTTATCAAGTGTCTATCCATGCAAACTGTAATTCTCCTAATTATGTGATAGAAACTGCCCTGAAATTGAACAAGTCAATGCCATATTTCAACCTAGAGTTATGAATGATCCCTATGCACATATTCATCCGATGCATTATTATTGAACAAGATTTTTATATCAATCCGATGCATGAGGCATCAATGAATCTTAGAATTGAAATGGGGTATTTATAT
The DNA here is from genome assembly GCA_003724115.2 of Anethum foeniculum. NCBI lineage: Eukaryota > Viridiplantae > Streptophyta > Magnoliopsida > Apiales > Apiaceae > Anethum > Anethum foeniculum. The sequence continues at coordinate 10,227 of PHNY01298792.1, forward strand.
AGCATAACAATGAACATCTAAAGTCAAATTAGTCTCAATTATGTCGAATACCTATGAAAACTAACTTCACTTAAATTTCTTCTTTCTTCTTAAGGTTCAATTAAATCAACATCTGCAGACAAATATTCGTGGACAATTGTTTCAAATATGCCCGTCGATAATATCCTTGAGGAAGCTATTCAACATTCATTCTGCTGTGTAACATTTAACAAAGTTTCCCATATTTTTATAAATCTT
>PHNY01298802.1:6016-23403 GCA_003724115.2 Anethum foeniculum
CCTATCACATGCTGCCATCGTGGGATTTATGGCTGGAGCTGCCATTACAATTGCACTTCAACAACTTAAAGGTTTGCTTGGCATCAAGAAATTTACAACAAAGACTGATATTATATCTGTTATGAAATCAGTATTTGGCGCAGTACATCACGGGGTACGTGCGTTATCTTTTATTTTTAGAAAACTTTTATTATAATCAGTTGCATCATGTTATCATATGTTTCTTTTTCTATTATAGTGGAATTGGCAGACAATACTTATTGGAGTATCCTTCCTGGTGTTCCTTTTGTTCGCCAAGTACATTGTAAGATTCTTTTTACCTATTTTTCCCCTGCGTATCACTTAATAATTTTCTTGCGGCCAAGCTCATTCTTTTCTTTGATCAGGGAAAGAAGAACAGAAAGCTATTTTGGATACCTGCAATTGCTCCATTACTTTCTGTCATCATCTCGACCTTCTTTGTGTATATTACCCATGCTGAAAAGGACGGTGTTCAAATTGTATGTAGTGACTGATCTACATGGACAAATGGTTCATACCAATTTACACTGCCTTTTATCTTTTTGTTGTTAATATATTTTTCCTCTTGCAGGTAAGACACATCAAGAAAGGTGTTAATCCATCAACCGTTGATCAAATATATTTTACCGGTGACTATCTTCTCAAAGGTTTTAGGATCGGTGTTGTGGCAGGCATGATAGCTCTTACTGTATGAAAAATTTCTGACACTATCCTAATATCATTTCAATTCACTGAAAAGGTCAATATTAAATTATTTGATGCAATTTACTGGATTGTAGGAAGCCGTTGCAATTGGAAGAACATTTGCATCTATGAAAGACTATCAGATAGATGGAAACAAAGAAATGGTAGCACTAGGGACAATGAACATTGTGGGCTCAATGACATCTTGTTACGTTGCTACAGGTTTTATTTCATACCATTGCTGATATAGATCCTCTTCTTTAGTCTCCTAAGGTCTTTCAATTGATTTTTAATATTGATTATAAATGGCTCTACGATTCTTGCAGGTTCCTTCTCTCGCTCAGCAGTGAACTACATGGCAGGATGTTGTTCAGCAGTCTCCAACATTGTAATGTCCGCTGTTGTACTACTAACTCTGGTAGTAATAACACCATTGTTTTACTACACTCCGAATGCCATCCTTGCCTCCATCATTATATCTGCCGTTCTCGGGCTTATAGACTTGGATGCTGTAATTCTTATCTGGAAGATTGATAAATTTGATTTTGTTGCTTGCATGGGAGCATTTTTTGGCGTAGTTTTTGCTTCGGTTGAAGTTGGTCTCTTGATTGCGGTAACTAACTGAAATCATTTTTTCACCAGATGTTTATTTACCAGACCAAAAATAAATAAATTTGGTATATATGGTTTTTTTTTTTATGTCATCATTTATATCACAGGTATCTATTTCCTTTGCCAAAATTCTCCTACAAGTGACCAGGCCACGGACAGCAGCACTAGGGAGGATCCCGAGGACTAGCGTTTACCGGAACTTGCAGCAATATCCTGAAGCAACAAGAGTTCCTGGTGTTCTGATAATCAGAGTTGATTCCGCAATTTACTTCTCCAACTCCAACTATATTAAGGAGAGGTATAGCTTCTTTGAATGCTTCTTCTTAACGTAGTGATATTGTCAATGTATATTTTAAGGTGTACCTGGAACACACCAACACATGGTTATGTTTGTTTTCTGTTGAAAACCCAAGAATTTAAGAATTGTAGCCATAGAACAAATAACGAAAACAAGACCGTGTATTAAAACGATATCAATAACAGTATTTTGATATTTCGCAGGATTTTGAGATGGATACTGGATGAGGAAGAAACACTGGCCGAACATAAACAGCCCGGAATCCAAAGCCTAGTACTTGACATGTCACGTAAGCATTTTCTACTCAACCAATATTGTCTGAGATTGCTCTTACACCATGATAATTGGGAAACGAATCTCCCATAAAATTTCAACATAATTCGTTTTCCTTTTCTTCTGTTGCAGCTGTTACAGACATAGACACTAGTGGTATTCAAGCCTTAGAAGAACTGTATAGGAGTCTCCAGAAAAAGTCTATTGAGGTAACAAATTCATGAACAATTACATCTAAGTTCTGCGTTCGGCTATTTCTGCAGTCATTTCTTTTCCCTGTAAATCCTTAAATATTTAACATAAAAGATTCAGATTTTCAACGCAATTTAAGTTGCATTGACTACTGATAACATCCGATCATATTAACTTATTTACTTGATTTTTTTTTGTTATAAACAGCTCAATCTAGCAAATCCAGGGCAAGTTGTACTTGACAAACTACATGCATCTGAGTTTGCAAACTTGATCGGAGAGGACAAGATCTTCCTCAGAGTTGCTGATGCAATTGTGATGTGTGCTCCCAAGTTCGAGCAAGTTTGAGTTTATACGTATCCATCTATGTACCATATATTTGATGTAACTATGCGCCAGAAAACTCTTTTTTGTTGAGGAATGCATTTGAATTTCAGTCTTACTCTACTTTGAATCCAATATCTGTCATCTCATAAACATCTGTTCAATAAGTAGTGAAAAATATCTGGCACAAAACTTTATTAATTGACAAAAACAGTCAAAGACATGCTTAACAAAACCAAACTTGCTGCTGAGTGTTGTTTCCAATATTAAAGTCTGCCAGCAGCTTGTTACATTCAACAACAGAAGGGAGCTATACGTAGCAATTTATGGAAAAATATAAGAGCATAGTCGAGTTTATGAAAACTGGACTTTGGATTCGAGGCAGCAGTTGTATAATTATTAATTTTGCACAACTCCTCGCGCTTTCACTGCATCATAATTAACCTCACTTAAATTTCACATGATCAAGCTCTGATTACTCAACTAATTTTATGACCACATCCTTCTCAATCTTTCAAGACTTCTGAACCTGTACATATGCAAATGACTTCAAGTCAGAGAGCCTGACTATGGTAGATTACGGGTCTTTTGTTGCCCGTTCGTTTCTTCTTAATTTTGTGAAAAAAACGGAAACTGCAGTTTTTTTTTTCATCTCTTTGTAAAAATGTTAAGCATTCTGTTCTCTTGTTCCATTTCCTACATCCTGGAATTCCATTCTAGTTCCAACACAGGACATCATCTGTAAATGGAATTATGTGAAGATTGTTGGGGAAGAATGTTTTAAGAGCAAGCCTAATGCATAGTTATATTTAGTCTTATAGCTAAGGTATAGAACCAAAATCATAAAACTCAACTAACGCATAGCTATACATAAATGGTACCTGGTCTTATATTTAGGACAGAAAATCGCTATAGTCATTCTTGCCACATCATCAAATAACTATAATGGAGTGCAAGGAAGTCCACTTTAAATTAAAGTAAATGAGTTGTATAAAATATTTAGGTAAATATGGAATTATTTGGTTGTAAAATGCAACCAATATTAAAGTGCAAGTGCTAATTTAACACCAAAAACTACTTTCTGGTGTCATATATTATAACAATGAATATAGTCATTTCGTATCTAGTATTTGGACTTGCTCCCCGGCCAGAGCGAAAGGGGAGGAGGGGGCTATGTACTTGATATATTAATAGAAATGGAGATGTAGAGCCAGCTTGGCTAAATATCAAACAATCAATTGCAAACAGTACATTGTAAGACTTACTAAAAAAGTTAGCAAAAAACATTTCAACTACTGTTTTTGACTTGCAATTTTAGAAAGAAAAAAAAAAACTTGACTAGACATGTTACTCCATGAAGGCTGCATCCAAGAAATGATAGCAAACAAAAGAAGACTATGCTGTTTGTTAGTGCAATAATATCTTCAGTAGGTTATTCATACAGCAGTAAGTAAGGGTGTTATGGATAAAAAATTAAAGTATATTATCGCTAGAAATTGAGAGTTTCAAGTTTTAATTACTGCATTTATGTTCGTAACTTGATTATACTTTTACAAAATGTTTACGTATCTAAGTAAATGTCAAGAATCAAGCAAAAAATCTAGTTCTTGGTGATGCCCTCGGGGTTATGGTGGCAAGGGTACACCCAAGAATGTAGTGGCTCTCATATCCTTTTTTGAGAATAAAACTTAAAATATCGTATCACAGCGTTAACGTATGTGTATTCAAAAAGACAGGTTAAAAATCTAGTTTTGAAAATAAAGGCTAAATTATTATATCATAACAATTGATATTGAAACATTTTTAAAAGTGTCGATGATAGCAACAAGAATCAATTTTCACTTAATATTTTGTCAAACTCTAGATTTTCGAGGTAACGATATACCTAATATTTCAATCATTTTATTATACATTAAAATGAAAGAAACACGTACGACTAATAACAAAATATGCAATATGTATTACAGATAAGTTTTTGAAATTCGAAATATTTAATAAACAAAATAAAGATTACTTCTAAATATTTTACAATAAAGGTAAGCAATTCTTTTCGTAGGCAAATTCATTGAAATAGAATTGGGCTAAGCCCTACAACTTTTGAAGGGTCTAACCCTCACAACTTGGGCTAGACCCTCAACTTCAACCAATTGAAAGAAACCAAAATACCCTCGCGCATACTTAAAATCCAAACATAACATATGAGGGGTAAGAGAATTTCCAACATGGGTTGCCAAATCTTATGTGGCAGGGAATCCTTGGTTGCCAACCTATTGGAGTTATATTGTTGTCAAGAGGTTGCCTACCAAGGTTGCCAAAACTTGACAACTTCTTCATTTGGTTAAATGCAAACTATTGTTCAAAAAGTATATCCAACCTTATCCATTTTCATAAATTCACATTTTATTATATATTAGTGTAGGGACCATATTGGCAACTTTTGTAGTTGTCAACTATTGGAGTGTATTTTTGAAAGAGGTTGTCAAAGATAATATGGAGGAGAGACAAAATAAAAAAATAATATATACTGACTTGGCAAAATTTGGCAACCTTCTTAGCAACCTCTATTGGAGATGCCCTAAAAGCTATCCTGTGTCGTCCCCAAGGTCTTGGGTTCGATTCTCGCCTATATCGAATATTTATGTTGAACAGATACTAATGAGTATCCTTAGGCTATATAAAAAAAAAAGAAAAAAAAACAAGTTGAATCATGAACAGAAAATTAACTAAATAGGCTTAAATAAAATACTGATTAAACCAAAATTTAATTAATAATAATACTAAATAAAACTACTTTAAACGAATTCAAGCAGCCCTCCTTCCTCCATTACACCTGCAGTTTCATCTTCCTCAACGACCTTGCATTCCCAGCTGTCACCATGCTCACATCAACAACGTCATCATCCTCCTCATCTTCTACTCCTTCATCATCTGATATTTTTACAACATCTTCAGTATTTGCAAACTCCTTTTCCATCTCCTTCATTATTATTTCATCATAGTTCATCATACTCATCTTCAAACAAAACCCCAAAATCACCATGTAATGCCCAATCCTATGTCAAGCATCCAGAACTCCTTCACCCTTCCAGACAAGCCCTGAAAATCACAAGTCTTATCCTTTTTGCAGCACCATCCTCAACAAATAACGAGCCAAAGCCTCAATAACACGAGTGTGCAGTGTGAGGTTGGGGTCCTTTTTCTTTTGCTCAAGTTATTGGGTGACCCAAGCATGGTTTGGATCGATGAACCACCTCCGATCATCCCATTCCCTTAGAGTATCAGGACTGTCAGTTTCAAACTCAACTTTATTCTCTCGCTTAAAGAAGATATCTCCGAGCCCAACCACTATAGACCAAAATTTATTAGCCCTAGGAGTCAAGTTCCTAGTTGTACCAGAATACATTTTAACAATTGCACTTGTGTCATCCCTGATAACTATCCCCATCCCATAATCGTTCCCATTAGAGAGACAATGATCAAGAGTGAATACATGGACAATCACCTTGACCAATCCTGAATTCCTGATAAAGGAAAAATCAACCCTTCTCCATCTTAGAGCTGATAATATTAGTATAAGATATGTATATTAGAGAGTAAAACTGAGTGAGATAGATGGGTGAAAATGCATGTATATGGAGTATATATTCTGATTACACGGTAACCACTTACGCTCTCAGTATAATTATTACTGCTCTTTCTCTTTTTTGAATTAACTAACAATGTGCATCTCGAATGACTGCAGCTACCCCTGTATGGTTAACCTCCTTGAAGCTTGTTGCATCAATATTAATTTTAATCCATCTTGAGCCTCCAGGAACTTATATTCAAAATCACATTATTTGTAGCCACCTCCTCCTGCATATTTTTCTCTAGTCAGACCAAAGAACTGGGATGTGCATCGCTTTACTTAGGGGTCGAGAAGTGCCATCCGAGCCACCGATACTCGAACCATAACCCGTTCCCCGAACCCGTCCTGATTCCCGAACGGGAATTATATAGCTCCCCGATTCCCGTCCTGAATGAGAAATGGGGTTCCTCTTGAGTGATTGTGGATTCTAATTTTTTTAATAAAAATAATTTAATAAATTATAATACATAAATATGTTTTAAATTCAGCATCATATTTTAAACATCAAATTCGAATTTAAATATATTTATGATAAAAGATAATATTAAAATTATTTTTATTAAATTATATTCTACTATGAAATTTTAATATAATAAAAAAAATTAAAAAAATTTAACTTAAAAAATGTATATACATTTTATTTATTTATAATAATTTAATTAATATAATATTAATGATTATATATTTATATTAAATATGATAATCGGAGATCGCCCCCGCCCCGCGCGGATCCTCGAATTTATTTTATATTTTTCCTTACTCCCCGTCCCGAATCCGAATAATTCTCCGAGTGCAGGGGCGGGGCGAGTGAAATACCCATCCCTCCAAAGAACTCCTTTTCAATATTAAAGATACACATAGTTTGTTCAAATTTAATCAATTATCATACATATTTTTTATAATATTTTTAAGAAATTAAAACTTATATATTAAAAATATCATTTAAAATCAATTTCAAGTTTCAAGTATAATAAGCAAAAAACTCACTAATATTACATTTTTGGAAAGATATAACATGTTTAGAAAGTATTCAAAATAATTCAACTCAAAAAACAATAATTCTTTTGTTAAATCAAAAAATAATAAATTTTACCTTTTACCATAATTCACCATTTTTGTTCTTGTCAAGTCAAGTCAAACACTAAACTATTCCCGATCAACAGATCTCCCAACAATCTCTCTCTCTCGATCTCTCTCCCAAAATCTCTCTCGATCTCTCCCACTTCACAATGAACTTCCCCCAATCCCACCCCCAACCCCAACCCCAACCCACTGCCTCTCCCTCCTCCTCCACCACCTCCGACCCAATGCAATCCTGGTGGGAATCAATCTCCAAAGCCCGCACACGCATCTCTCTCCTCATCTCTCTCCTCCCCTCATCTCTCTCCCCCTCCATTTCTCTCCTCGCCGACACCGACCGCCCTGCCCGCTCTCTCCTCCTCTCCCACTCCTCTTACTCCTCAATTACCCTCTCTCTCTCCCACCCCTCTTCCGGGTCAGGATCCGACCCGCTTTGTCACTGGCTCTACGACACTTTCCTCTCCGCTGACCCGGATCTCCGTCTTGTTGTTCTCTCCTACATTCCGGTGTTATCGGGTATTTATCTCTCTCGTATTCACACTAATTCGACTAATTCTTTAGCTGGTTTTGAAGCTGTGTTGCTTTCGATTTATGCTTCCGAAACGAAATCTCGTAATGGTAAAGCTGTTGTTGTTAATTTGCCTGATTTGAATTTGCCTTCGTTGTATCATACTCCGCGAAATGTTAGTAATTCTAGTAGTAATGGGAAATTGAATGGGAATGTTTCGAATGTGAATGCGGGTTATAATGTAGGGGGGAAGAGTGGGGTGTTGTGTCCTCCGTTAGAGCCGCAAACGGCGGTTAAGTCGACTAAACGGGCTTTTATAGTGGGGGTTGTGTTGGATTGTTATTATAAGCAGATATCGCAAATGCCGGGGTGGTCGAAGTTGGATTTTTGTAGGATTGTGGTGGATTGGGCGGGGCAGGATTGTGAGTGTAGGACGGAGTTTGATGAGGAGGTTGGGAATGTGTTTGGGGAGGAGGTTAGGGTTGAGGAGATTGATGAGGTTGGGGAGGGGATTGGGGATTTGAGGATTACGGAGAATGGGGAGAATGGGGATTGTGATGTGGGGGTGAAGGGGGCGAGAATTCCGCTTCCGTGGGAGCTTTTGCAGCCGGTTTTGAGGATTTTGGGACATTGTTTGTTGGGGCCGTTAAATAGCAATGAGGTTAAGGATGCAGCTTCGGTGGCGGTTAGGAGTTTGTATGCAAGGGCTTCTCATGAGTTGGTTCCGCAGGCGTTGTTGGCGACGAGGAGTTTGATTCAACTTGATAAGAGAGCAAGGGAATCTGAACAGTTAGCAGCTGTTAATTCAGCTTCTTCGAATGCTAATACTCCGAGTAAAGCTAAGAAACCGGAGATTCTCTTGGTTTCAAAATGAGAGCAGGTTATGTTTGTCTCTGAATTCCTTCAGTTGTGTTACCGCAGTATTGTTCAAAATTTAATTGTATGTTTTAGTTGTGGATTGACGGTGGTTGTATGTGATTGCGAGTTATACATGTAAGTGAATGCTTCTATTCTACTATATGTGTTATATACTGTGTGTGTTAGTGTGGGAATTATGTCTCATTTCTTATATGATGTTTCATATGAAGAAGTTTTTTACTGATAGTCGAGTATAGGTGTCTTTTCATTATTGCTGCTTTTTGTCAACTACCCTTAAACTAGCTCATCAGTAACTTTAGTAAAAAAATAAAATAAAATCCATGACTACTTGAACCTAAGAAAGTTAACTCTTTAATTTTTAGGGCTAGGAATGAACTGCTTCAATTCCATTACTGTTTCATTATTTATGACCTTCATAAATTTTGTCCAGATTCATCAGACCTTTCTTTCTTAAATTAAGTATGTGATTTTTAATACCTAGGTTGCAAGTCAAACTTGTTAGATACTTTGCATAGGTCACACTACTTTACTTGCTCATGGTCATGTAGGTTTACTGTAATTTAGGCGAAAAACATGTTAGTTTTTCAAAATATTACCGAGTCTGATACTTGGACATGTATCCATGTTGGACACTTGGTTCAAAAGAATTTGAAGCACGACCTTTTTTCTCTTGCTGCTTTAAAGAGCTTTACCTATATTAAAAAAGGTTTTTAGATTAAAGCGTGAGACTGTTTCTGGTGCTGCTCAAGAGTCAAGTGGAGATTGTTCTTAGTGTATCTGATTTCTCATGATAAAGAATATGTACTGGAACCAATATATTCGCACCCAATAATTTTCCTGCTTACAATAGCTTGTGTTACTTTTGTGATTTTCCTACCATAACTGTGGATTTCTCTTCTATTCTAAGCTTGGATTCCTAACTGGTTCCTTGTCTCATGCTATCATTGTGGGCTTGTGGCAAGAACTGCAATACCATTATTTGTAAAGCTGGATTTATCCTGTATGGCACCTGTGGCGTTCCCTTATAAATTTATCTATTACTATATATTATATTAAAATAGATACAACTAGCAATATAGCTAGTAATGAAAACATCAGTACTCATGGAGTATAAAAGAAAGAACAATCAATGTTGAGATGAAGAAAAGATGCATATAAGTTAAATATTGCGAACTAGGGCTTTATTGATCACAGACTTGGACAAATTGGGTCGGGTCCAACTGTTTAAACTAACTTGTGACATCCTTAAATTGGTGGCAGAAGACATATTAAACAACAAAAACATTCCCTCCCTAGAACATGAAGCTTTAGAGATAAAACTGTTGTTGATCTAGTATGCCACACTTAAAAAGCAAAGGTCCTAGGGAGGGAATGCCACACTTAAAGTCTCTTATTTACGTTCGCTTCCACATCCGGATTTTTTTTATGAATTGTTGTCTTCCACCATTGAATTTTGTTTTCTTGACAGCTTTTTGGTTAAATTGAGGCGACCTTCTTGACGAAAACATAGGCGACCTTCTCAAACTTTCCAACAGAATCTTTGGACAATATCTAAGGGTAGGTTTTGTATTTGTAAATTTGTCGGGGATTGGGACCATATCATTGCTTCTCCTCGACAACATCCTCTACAACATTGGATGCTAGCTTTTGTGCTAAAACTTTAGGTTTCAAGAACAAAGTGATGAGTTCATGTTCGAAGGGGTTGAAACGATGTTTGGGAGGTAGTTTCACACTTTCACCCCATCAGAGAGAGAGATGTATAATCAAAATCACGGAGAGAGACAATGAGAGAAGAGTGAGAAAGAGATGGATGATCAAGATGAGAGATGATATGAGAGAGATTCATAATCAAGATCAGAGACAACGAGAGAGTGAGAGAGACGTTGAGAGAAAGCGAGATATAATCTAGATGATAGACTTTGGGAGAGGGAGGGGTTAAGACATGAAGTGTTTCCCAGAGTTACTCAGACTCGGGTACGGAGGGTCGGATACGACACATATCCGGGTACGGAGGGTCGGATACGACACATATCCGAGTGTCGGATTCGTATTTTTAAAAAAATTAGGACACGGGGACACTGTCCAAATTTTGGACACGGGTGCGGGGATACGTCATTTTTTTAATATTAATTATATATATATATATATATACACACACAATCAAGTGAAAAATATAATATTTTTGTAACAAATAAATTTTATTTATTATTTAACTATGGGTGTGAATACACAGAATTGGTATAAATAGATTTAAGTGTAGATGTAGATACAAATTTTAAATTTATAAAACATGTACCGTCTCAAAATGAAATTGGCACTCAAAACAGCTGGCACCCAATTAAGAAAATAACTCATGCATGTATCTGGACAGCATAAAGTTCAGGTTCATTTTATATACATTATAATTTATACATGTATAGACATCTCTCTAACTGGTAACTCTTCCTCCTCCGTCTTTCCAACCCGATGAAATCTTCCCCACCCCACTTCATCTTCTCTCCTCTACTTTCACCTCCAAACATATAGATCTGCAATCTTCATCGGCGATCTGCAATTTTTTCCGGTGATTTGCAAATTTTTTTCTGGAGATTATATGAAGGATCCAATTTGACATACACGAATCCGACACCGCGATCTGCAATTTTTTCCGGCGATGATATGAAGGATCCAATTTGACATACACGAATTCGACACGTATTCCGCGTCGTGTCCCGTGTTGTGTCGTGTCGACACGGGTACGGCCGCCGGAATAGGCGAGTCGGAGTAACACAGGTGTTTCCTACAACACTTTATATAAGCATTACGCGGTTTAATAACATCGCCTTGTATTTGAGACCTACAATCCAACTGTTTTTTTTATTTTATCACCATATCATCGTTACATTGGAAACAAGTTTCCTATTACATTATTAAATAATTTTTATGAATTAAAAAGAGTTAATTAGATATTTATTATTTATTGAATATTATTTTACAATTTCTTGTTTGTTTGTGACTAACGATTTGTTGTTTGTGGTGTTCATTTTTACTCGGAACTTGACTCTTGTGCTGACCCGAAACTGCAATAAGGTTTGAAACATAAAGCTTATACATTTTTTTATCTGTATATCACATCCATAAGAACTCACATACTTTATAAGGCATTTATCTTCTCCTCCAGAATACCTCCTCTGGAATTACTTGCCCTTCTAAATTTGTTGGTGTGATCTATGGATTTATGTATACCTGTAATACAGATTTTATGCATGTACTTTTAAACATGAAAACTTGTTCTAAACATAAAAAATTACTTATTCACCTTCTTCTAAAATTCTTATTAAATAAAGGGATATATCACATCCATAAGAACTCACATGCTTTATAAGGCATTTATCTTCTCCTCCAGAATACCTCCTCTGGAATTACTTGCCCTTCTAAATTTGTTGGTGTGATCTATGGATTTATGTATACCTGTAGTACAGATTTTACGCATGTACTTTTAAACATGAAAACTTGTTCTAAACATAAAAAATTACTTATTCACCTTATTCTTCTAAAATTCTTATTAAATAAAGGGAATGGAAGTATCTTTTAAACAACTTGATTGTGTGCAATATTTGTGGGTGGTAGGCTAGAAATGTACCTTTTGTCATGCTTCAAGGGCTGCATAAGCCACCGTCATATTGGAAAGAATATGTTGATACTAATTGTTAAGGAGCATGATATACAACTAGTTGTGGGTATTTCCGGAAAATTTATTTTTGAAAAAGAATGCCCATACGGGCAAAAGTGCAATTTCCTATATCGAATTTCATATAACACTGAGATGATCTCAGGGCCCTGCTAATGAGTATATTTGCATTAAGCATGGAAACCGCAGGACCGATGGAAACACTTACGGAATTCGATGTAGGAACTTGCATTTTTCCCCATATGGGCATTGTTTTTCAAAAATAATTTTCTGCAAATATCCACAATTAGCTCTATATCATGCACCTTAACCGTTAGCATTAACATATTCTTTTCAATTTGGCGGGGGCTCATGCAGCTCTTAAAAGAATGACTTAAGGTACATCTCTAGCCACTTGTGAAATTATCACCTGCAAATTTCGCACACAATCAAGTTCTTTAGATGATACTTCCAGTTCCTTTATTTAATAGAGAATTTTTCTGGGGGCCCTTTATTTATTTTTTTATTATTATTATTATTATTTTTTTTGACAAATTTATTTACTTATAATACAACTTTTATAGACAAATAACATTTAGTTAACATCATCACTATCTAGAAAAAAAGTCAAACCTTGTTTTTCTTCACTTATGTTTTTATTTGCTTGGACATCTTTGATATATAAATTTATTATTCTACTACCTTTTGTTTTAACTATGAAACTAATATGAATTCAGTTATATTTTATAATATTGTCTAGCAAATATATATGTGAAAATGATTTGTGTACTTGTACAAGTAGTCGGAGGGGACACTTACTTATTAACTACTCCCTCTGTTTTTTAATATTTGACGCTTTGACTTTTGGCACACATCTTTAGGTGCTTTGACCGGATAGTTAAATTTTTTTTTTTTTTAAATTTTCTTTTTCTGAATTAAAATATTGATTGTATATTTTAATTCAAAAAAAGAAAATTTAAAAAATAATAATTATAGCTATCCGGTCAAAGCACCTAAAAATATGTGCCAAAAGTCAAAACGTCAAATATTAAAAAACAGAGGGAGTAGTTTTTTTGAAAGTTATGGACATTGAGAATAGACTTGCTGCCCCATATTACCATGTTTGAGCAGTAGTAATGCCCACCACTGGTAAGATATCATTTCTTCTTTTCAAGCAGTCCTTTGCTCTTGTTACTCTATTCTGGACCAACATTTCGAATTTTTTATCCTCATTATTAGTTTAGTTGCATTATTTTCAACTCTTTAGCTATTATATTGTATTTACTAAATATTAAAAATGATCTAATTGAAAGAACCAAATCAAACTAAAACCGATAAACCATATATTGAAACTGAAAACGTTATGGAAGGTCTGGTAACAGTTATTAACCAAATCGAACCGAACAACAGCTAAGAATTTGGTGTAGTTTTCAGAACCGCACTGTGCACTCCCCACTGTCAACATCCTTAGCGCGCCTTTTGCATCATTGGACACTCCTTCACTCTCTTATCCGTTGTTTAATTTGTTCTTTTTTCCTCTTTCTTTTTGATCCAGTCTGATATTGGCAGGTTATAATATATATGTTGTAGCAGTTCAGATTTTATTGATGCTTTGCTGTAAAGAAAGCATCACAAATAGTTTACTTGAAAGAATATTACAGCATTCAATTTTGGTTTCACATGTTTCTAAAAGTTCAGTCGGCTTAAAATTTTAGCAACACTGTGCTGTATATATTTAGACACTCATTTGATGCTCAATCCTATGGTGAAGCAGTTGAATGTTTTTGCCTTTTTTTGGTGTTACAAGGCACTATGTTTTTCATTGCTGATATGTAGTTAAGTGAGTTGTTGTCTCATGGTTATGAGTGACAGGACTTTCTAAAATTTAATATCGAAGAATTCAGGTATACTATACATACACACTTTGGCAGCTGACCTGTGCTTATAAATTTATGTATTCCTAAATATGGATCGAGTTAGCAAATGAATGATTTATTAAGGATCGAGTTTGTGAATTTATGAGATGGCTATTGCATGGTGAAGCATGTGCAATTGGGTTAACCAAGAGTCCGGATCTTCTGTCCTCTCCCGTGCCCCATAATATGTCCCCTCCTTTTCTATTGGTCCGTTTTTGGATCAAACAATAACCGACCAATAGGGAAAGAGGACACATATTAGGGGACATGGGAGGGAACAGAGGATGAGACTCGTTAACCAAGAGGTCCGGTGCCGTATTAGTCCACTGAGCTTCCTAGCGTAGTACTTTTGAAATGTCCCATGCAAGTTCATTTATTTCATGTCCCAACTCTGGAAAGAAAATTCATAAAATCCTCAGTCTGCCAAACGATTTTAAGGTAAATGAGGATGTTTTGTTGCGGCTTAGATGTCACGTTTATGCATATTCTATGTCCAAATAACTTCTGGTTACCTATATGTACTAGCTAATCTAGATTGTAGAATCATAGTACGAGTAGTTTCCAACAAAAGACTGTTTTCAAGGCCTATTGGGGATAAATGCTAGAATACCAATCTAATTAGGATTCAATTTACTTGTCGATCTGATAGGATTCAATTTCCTTGATGGTGCCCCGGGTATTAGAGACTCCTTGGCCAACTTTATTAGTTTAACAAAGATGGTAAAAATAGGAAATCAATTCAACTAGATTTTGTAGAAAAATGAGTATCATGAGTAGTTGGATAACAAGTGGATATCATTTTTTATAATTTCTCTTTCTCATATATTAAATCCATATTATTCAAACTATAGCCTATATGTATTAAAACTTGAAATTCAATAATAATATATACTTTGTTACATAATATATAGTTATATTCTAATATATAATATAATTATCTAATAATAATACTAACCAATAAAAATATATAATTATATTTTAATATAAAATATAATTATCTAATAATAACACTAACCATTAAAAATATATAATTCCGTTACAAAATCTATTAATTTATAATGTCGCCATTATAATATACAACGGACACTACACTTTAACTCCTGCACATATGTACACTTTATATTACACTTATAATTAGACCTAACCTAACATGTTTATATATCTGCAAATTGAATATATACACAACCTAACTAACACTTGCAATTTATAGAAATACTTGCAAATTTCTATTTCAATATCTTTCTAGTAAGTTTTAAACTTAATACACATACACACAAACACATATTTTAAATTTAAAATACAATAATTACTTTATTTTTTTAATACATAATTAAATATTTTCAGAATTCAAAATTTCACTCACAACTTATTACGAAATTAAAACACAACTTATGAGTTTGTATTTTAAAAAATCTTCTTACATTTATAAGCTATTACATTTTATATCGATCAACATTAAAATCAAATTAAATTATTTCTCGAAAAATTAAAAGGAAATAAAAAATACTCTATATAACAAACTAGACATTATGAAATATTATTGTAATAAAATGTAAATTAAAGTACAATTTTTTAATTAAAATATAGAGTATAAATATTTGAAAACTTCTACTTATACATTTTTAGCAAGTTTTAAACTTGATACACATGCACACAAACACATATTTTCAATTTAAAATATAATAATTACTTTGTATTTTTAACACATGATTAAACATTTTCACAATCTAAATCTAAAATTTCACTCACAACTTATTACCAAATTAAAACACAATTTATGAGTTTGTATTTAAAATAATCTACCTAAACTTAAAAGATATTACATTTACGTATTGATCGACATTAAAATTAAAATTAATTTTGTTCTTAAAAAATCAAAAGGAAATTAAAATACTATAAATAACAAACCAAACAATATGAAAAATTATTGTAATAAAGTGTAAATTAAAGTATAACTTTTTATTTTTCTTCGGATTTTCAACATCATCAACTATGATCAAAATAAATAACTTGTGGTTACATTTGAAATAATTATGATTTTTAAGTATGAATTATATGACTTTTAGAATAAGTAGCTTAAAATCCGTGCGAGACACAGATTTTCTTTTAAATTGTATGATTGTTTAATTTAATTTGAGTTGAAATTTTATAATATAATAGCATCAATTTGAATTGATTGATAATAAGTTTTAGTTGAAAAGAGTAATCGGTTAGGTTATTCATATTTATAATATTTTATTTTATAAAATAAAATAAAATTTTGCAAATGATTCTTCTAGATGAAATATTAAAAGTTCTGTTAATAGTCTAGTTGCTTATAGTTCTTTTTTGAAACAGTTGCTTATAGTTTTATTACTCGATTCCTACCCATTTTATTTTTTAAACCAGGACAATAAGCCGCGATTCGCAGTGGCAATATCGTAATATTTTAAAAAATTTATTAAATATAACGATACAACTGCTTTTTAATATATTTTTTGACTACATTTAATATAAAATAACAAACATAAATTATTTAAATTTAAATATCAAATACCTTTTATAATTAAATAGCGTCAATAACATGAACAAAAGGCTAATAATTAAAACATAAAAGTTTACGTTCTAAAATCATAAAATCAAACTCTAAAACTAACTGATCCATCAAATCCTCCATTTTTCCCAGACAAAAATACTGTGTTCTAAAATCATAAAATCAATCAAACATTCTAAAATTATAAAATCAATCAAACATTCTAAAATTATAAAACCAATCAAATAATACATGATAAAAACCGATCATGTATTATAACAGTATAAACAGGTACATTAGCAAACTCAAACTGATGAAGCTTGAGCAAAGAATTTTACAAAAGAAGAGTCTTTGGTAGAGTTTGGTCCTTTTAAATAAAGAAGCCAATAACACAGGAATCAAACTACTCCAGTCCAAACCCATATTTGCTTAATCTTAGAGCAATTCCTACGATCTCCTTGCATTCTCTTTATAAACAATATAATTAAATTAGCTCTTCATTATTTAGTAGCTAAAATTACAAGCTTGCTCCGATACAATATATTGCCAAAGATCCCTTATGGATTTAACACATTCAGCTAAAGTCACCTTCCTTCCTTCTTCATAGTTCCATAACTCAGATACGAAGAGTCTTCTACTTGGATTATACTCGTTCATCTCGGCTACTGCTGTTAGCACAGCATCGTACAGTTCATGAAAGGCATATGTCATAGCCTATTTGTTTAATTCGAGGATTTAACTCAACTCAAATAAGAATGTAATAAGTAAATAGCAATCGTTCAGTCACAGGGATCTCAGAAAATATTATTCG
>PHNY01298807.1:1967-15915 GCA_003724115.2 Anethum foeniculum
TGTTGTTGGTGAGGTTCAAACCTGAAAACTTAGGTAGTGTATAAATAATAATATAAATATTTATTGTTGGCGGGGTTCGAACCTGGGAACTTGAGTACTGTATTATTCTTTTTGTATTTGGATCTAACGATCCTGATGTTGTTGTTGTGGTTCAAACATGAGAATTACGGCAGTTATAAATAATATTATAAATGTTTATTATTGGCGGGGTTGACCAGGGAACTTGGGTAATTCAAATAATAATATAAATGTTTGTTAACTTGGGTAATGTATAAATAATAGTACAAATATTTGTTGTTGGCGGGGTTCGAACTTGAGAACTTGGTAATGTATTAATTTTTTAATATTTGGATCTAACGGTCCTGATCATTTAATTAAGAAAATCTGACGATTGTGATTGAAAGGATAACTAATAGAATATATTTATATATATATATATATATTTTAGATGATTTTATTCCCATATTAATTGTATTTTGCATTGATTTGGATTTTTTATTTAATAAATTCTAATGATTTATTGTAGGAAATAAAGAATCGATGACTTGGAAGGATTTGGAGCAAAAAGTCCTATTTTGGAGCTAAATTAGAAGAAAATTCGTATTATTGGGCTATATAGGCTGCAAATGTTGTTTGTGCCATATCTTGAGTTTCAGGAGCCCGTTTCTGACGATCTTATATCCCAGGCGAAGCTTATGGAATTATCTTTAGTCCAGAAGTGGAATAATAAGCAAAGTCCAATTCGAACAGCCCAGAAACTGGAGTCTAAAGTCAGCTACGAATTTTAATTAAGGAATCCTATTGGGTCATGGAAACCTACTTGTAATTGATTTAGAGTATTAAAAATACTTTTTATATATTATAGATATGGAACATATTATGAGACATTATATCCTTATAATATAATATGCATAAAAGAGATTTTATTTAAATTATGGTTCATGTACTACCAATGCAATAAGAACCATTGGATCTTGAATTAAATTGATGATAGCCGTTAGATCTAAAATAAGGGAATATTCTATTTTCATTATCTAAACCAATACTAAGTAGTTCTTCTAAATTGAATAGATTAGTTAAGTAGGTGTCCAAAATTGAATAGAATACTTAATACAAAATTCGTAACTGTTCTTTTTCTTCAGTTTCTTGAAAATTTTACGTAAATAATACTTTTTAATGTTAAAGAGTATAAGATCCTGTTGGGGTCTTCCTCTGACACCTTAAGGTTTTAGAGCAATCGGTTACTTAACATGGTATCAGAGCTCTGTTTAGGGAGTGGTCTCGGGTTCGAGTCTTCCCACCCCCATTTATTTAATTTAAATATTTGTATTGGTATTGATATTTGGTATTGGTAATATTGGTATATTGGTAATTGTCGTTATTCAATCGTACGATTGAGGGGGAGTGTTAAAGAGTATAAGATCCTGTTGGGGCCTTCCTCTGACACCTTAAGATTTTAGAGCAATCGATTACTTAACATTTAAATCATTACTGAATTAAAGAATATTTCGTGAGCTTCGTGTAGGTTGTAAAATCGTCAAAATCTGATTTCTAGAACGCAAATATAGAGTCAAAATAAATCAAACAAAACCCGATATTTTTTTTCTCTATACTAACATATTTAAATTAATTTATAACTTCAAAGTTTTATTAATAACATATTTAATATCTAATACTCATAATGTATTATTTAACTTTCAATGATAAATTAATATATAATCTTTATATTAGTAGATTTAAGTACATTATATAAAATCTAATATGTTATTTATTAGTTTAAATATATTATCAAACACTTTGATAAAGAGTTTGAGGAGAATATTGACACTAATCTTACAAAAAAGTACGTTTAATGTATGAATTTTTTTATGAAAGCGAAAAAAAAATTTAGTCTTAATTTATTATTTAATATTATGTTCTCAACTAAACTATTGATCTTCACATTACCCTTTCATATAGTTCGTGTTCCTACTATTTTTATGAAATATTACAATATTTTAAAATTTTAAATATACTATTATAATTATCAAAAAAATATACGAATAAAGAGAACCGTACAACCGTGCATTGCACGGGTAATAAGCTAGTGTATTATTAGTTTAGAATAGGGTACGTAGCTTGTAATTAGGGTTTATATAGGGAGAAACTGACAAAGACTCGTGGATTTTTATCTTGTGAATAAAGTGAAGATTTCAGGTTTTCTTATCTAAATTTCTTCTTTGTTCTTATTAGTTTAGTTAAGTTCCATTGTTTTATTAGTTGTTCTTCTTGTTTAATTATTAGTGAGTAGTCGTTCTAGGGCATAAAAGGGGAAGCCATGTTTGCAGTATAATATTGACATGATTTTCACAGTAGTTCGATTGATTATGGTTAATTTTAATTGATTATGTTTTCATTATAAATTTTTGTAATCGGCCGATATCATGAATTAATTCCATGCAAATAGGAGTAATAGATCGAGAGATTTTACTCACTAGAGGCACACATACGATTAGTAGAATTGAAAGTGAAAGCGGGAGCGTCATTGGATTTTTGAGAGCGTTAATGCTCGGAAGAGATTAACAATTGCTATAATAACCTAACTAATCAAATTACTAAAAGTGATAAATTGTGTAAGAATATTTCGAGAGTGTTAATGCTCGGGAGAGATTAGTGTACTCTAGCTATGTGATCACATTTATTACTGCAGTTTAGAAGCCAGTTATTTTGTAAGCATGGTGGACCTGATTGCCCTAGGTTTTTATATTCATTGTTTAGCTTAATTAGTTTAGTGTTAATATATTTTAAATTATTAGCTAGTAAAATATCTTCACATCGTTTTGCTCTTGAAACAATCTATAGTAATTGAGTCGAAATTGATAGAACCTGTCTTCTTGTGGATACGACCTGCACTTGACACTTTGTACTAGCAAGCGCTTGTGGTTAGATATAAATAAACACATCAATAACCAAATCAAAATAAGGGGTACCAAATTATACCCCATTACACTTATTATAGTTTAGTAGAGATATACTAGCTTACACCCTGTGCAATGCACGATTTCCCGTTAATATTTTTACATTTTTATTTATATTATATATAATTTTATTAAAATTCTAATATAATATTTGTATCTTTATAAATAATAATATAAATTATTGTTGTTGGGTTTCCTACACGATAATTTATTTATATCTTTATAAATAGTTAAATAAATTTTTGTTGTTGGTGAGATTCGAAGTTGGGTAGTGTATTCTTTTACTAATATTTAATATTTTGGATCTAACGATTTTGATCATTTGATTAAGAGGATCTGATGATTATAATTGAAAGGAATAGTCAAATCAAAGTAAGTGGTGTACACATTAAGACGATATGATGGTTATAATTGAAAGGAATAATCAAATCAAAGTAAGGGATATACAAATTATACGTCATTCCGATTATTATAAATGTAAATTAGAGTTGGTTTGAATTGGTTAAGTTTGGTTAAATACAATTTGTGGATTTATATTCACAAATTTTGTTAGCATATTACTTTATATCCTTTTTGATAAAATATATAGAAAAGAGAGAAAAGATAGATTTTATTATAATAAATTTTTTATCAATTACAAGAGAAGGGGTTTTATATAGTCAACAACTAAACAATAATAAAGAAAATTATCCTAACAAGAAAACTATTATAATAACGGAACTATCCAATGATAATAATACTATATATGCTAACATCCCCTCAAACTCACGATGGTGAATTGGGAGTTTGTCAAACAAGAAACGGAGCCACGTAACCAATCGAATCTGCAACACAGAAAACCAGAGCATCAAAACAAATCCAAAAAACCGAGTCACGAATCCAAACTAATAAAAAACTACCAAGCCAATCCTATAGCCAACCATAAAAAAAGAAAATAAAATTTGAAGATGCAATCGCAAGACGAGAGAGAGATAGAGTATCCAATCAGCAAGAGAAGTAAAAATTATCCATGCCATCTAATAGCCAACTAAAATAACTTTAAAAGTAAAATAAATTAGCAACCACCGAAACAAAACTCATAATTTTAGCTACAGAAATTCCCCACATGTACAGGCTAGTGGACTTCCTTGGGGTGCTAACATAACATCCCGCCCGACGTGAATAAGCTTGATACCAAAGAAAACCTACCATGCAGAGAAATCTTTTAATTCTTGAGCTTTGGCACCCAATTTTCTTTTCTTAGTTACAGATACTGTATCCAGATCAGCGGTGTGTCATGATCGTTCTCATAATCATCCTGATTGATACGATGTCATCTAGCTAAATGCAATGTTTATTAAATTAATTGCCTGAGTGCTGGTGTTAGTTAGGACTGAACCACTATTATTTGGACACGTGTCCTGTGATGGCTCTCTATATAAAGAGAGAGAATATATTCTGGCATTTTCCATGAAATGAAACCTTATTTTCTTTCCTATTGTTTTCTTTCCTATCTTGTTTGTTAGTTTTGTTTTAATTCACCCCTAACCCTTGACAAACTGGTATCAGAGCCTTCAGCTCCTTGGCCGCCATTAACAAACCGTACACCAGAAAAAAAATAGCAGTATGACAGACAAAAACCCTATCCAACGTTGTGAAAATTCCATTGCTTCCATGGCTGAAAAAATGAGTGTGTTTGAAGACCATCAATCCCTCACACAAGAACAGATCTCGCTTTTGAAAATTGAGTTACATACCCTAGCTCAAGATAATAAGGAGGTCAAACAAGGGATAGCAGATCTCACTGAGTTGGTCAAAAATGAGCTTTTTCTAAAGCGTCAAGAACCTGAAAGTGGACAACCACCACCATCTCCACATGCTTCTTCGGTAAGTGCCTTTCCTCACACTCCTTCTCATTTTGCAACTATTAGAGGTTCTGGTAGTAATACGTTATCAAGATCTAAAAGAATTAACTGGGAAGGTCATACACTTAACCAGTCTACACAACCATTTGAACTCACTGCTAGATTGGTTGACCCAGCTTCCTTACCTGAATATCGTCATATGTCGGCTCACCAGACCTTTCCACAACAACCTTCATATACCTATAACCCATCGACACTCAACCCATTTGCACCCCCCCTTTACCCTTATTACCCTACAACCACAAACCAATTACCCTTTGCTTCGTACACAATTCCACCCCCGTTCACTACACTCCCACCACCATTATCCAACCCACAAACCCATTCCCCTGTTCCTTCCAGCACCATTATCCACACTACAACTCCTGGAGATGCTAATAGCATCAGGACAACAACCCTTAATAACACCAATTATAAGGTCCCTAAGCTGGATTTTCCTAAATTTGAGGGAAAGGACCCTCGAGGCTGGGTTAGTAAATGTGAAATGTTTTTTCAGCTTCATCCTAGTACTGATCTAAGGTCTAGAGTTTTATGAGCTGCCCTTCATATGGAAGGTGAGGCTGACGTTTGGTATAGGTGTGTCGAGAAGGAAAAATACAACTTGCTTTGGCCTGAGTTTGTTCACTTGGTTTGTCATCGTTTTACTAAAATTGGTTATGAGAATCTGGTTGGCCAGTTCAACAAACTAACACAAAAGGGTACAATAGATGACTACATTTACCAGTTTGATGAACTCCGGAATTATGTGATGGTTGAATAAGGATTCCACCGTGAATCCTACTACGTGGATAATTTTATCAATGTGTTAAAGGAGGAGATAGCCCAACATCTCTATAACCATAAACCCCAAACCGTACAAGCAGCTAGAGAATTAGCTAAAGGGCAAGAGCACTACTTGAATGTGCTTGACAAAAGGTATAAATCAGCTTCAAATACCTCCAAAACTGCTTCATATTCTTACTCTAAACCCTCTACTGTGCCTTCGAAACCAACCTATGACAATTCCAAAGTCACTCCCTCATCTGTGACATCTTTTGATGGCTACAAAAGGTTGACTCTTGCTGAAATAACAGATAAGAAACAATGTGGATTATGTTTCTATTGTGATCAAAAGTATGAGCCGGGGCACAACTGCAAGAAAAAGAAATTATATGTCGTTATGACTAAATCAAGCTCCAATACTGATCAGGATGAAGAAGGGTTGACAATAGTTTGGGAAGGGGAGTCGGCCTCTACTAAAAACAAAGACAATTCTGCAGAAGCCCATATGTCTCTTCATGCTTTAACTGGTTCGAAGGGTGATGGTACATTGAAAATTCAGGGTGTTTTACAAGGTAAAGAAATCAGTATTCTGGTGGATAGCGGATCCACACACAACTTTGTATCTCATAGTCTGGTTAAGCAGCTACAATTAAGAACTACTCATTGTTCTACATTTCAAATTGTTGTAGCAAATGGTGAGCACCTTTCTTGTAGTACCTTAGTCAATTCAATTCAGTGGTGTATGGCTGGAGAAGTTTTTTCTACCGCTGCTAATGTGATACCACTTGGAGGATACGATTTAATACTGGGAGCTGACTGGATGTCAATGGTAAGCCCTGTTACTTTTGACTACACCAGTGAAACTATCACAGTGAACTGGAACAAGAAAATGGTGGTACTCAATCAGTCGAGCAAGTCAGCTACAGTGCAAGTCCAACTTAATGACGCAAGGCTCAAACATAGTCCTGAAGAAGCTTATTTTCTAGTGCAGATTGCAACTATAGAAAATGGTTTATCATCAGAAACAACTACAAAATTGCCACCTGGAATAAATGATGTCCTCAATAGCTATAAAGATATCTTTGCTGAACCTACAGAGCTTCCACCACCTCGAAACCACGACCACCATATCCCTCTTAAACCAAATAGTATTCCAGTGTCTGCACAGCCTTACAGATGCGCTATTGCTCACAGGGAGGAAATAGAAAAAATTACTAAGGAGATGTTCACTGCTGGAATTATCAGGGCAAGTACGTCACCTTTTACTTCACCGGTCCTGTTGGTCCGCAAGAAAGATAATTCATGGAGACTAGTGGTTGATTACCGAGCTTTGAATGACATTAAAATTAAAAACAGATTCCCCATTCTGGTAATTGAAGAATTGCTTGCAGAGCATAAAGGCAGCACCATCTATACTAAGCCGGACTTGCGTAGTGGTTATCACCAGATCCGAATCAGTCAAGACGACATCTTCAAAACAGCGTTCCGGACGCACCAAGGATTTTTTGAGTTCATTGTCATGCCGTTCAGACTCACGAACGCCCCCGCGTCATTCCAAGCTCTAATGAACGAGGTATTCACTGATTACATTCGTAAGTTCATTTTAGTTTTCTTTGACGATATATTAATTTACAGCACCACATTGGAGGAGCATGAGAAACATCTCAAGTTGGTATTTGATAAATTAAGGCAGCATAAGCTATATGTTAAGGAGAGTAAGTGTGAGATTGCTCGGGAAAGAGTTGAATATCTCGGGAATATTATCTCTGGAAGGGGCGTAGAGGCAGATAACAAAAAGATTAAGGCTATGCAATCTTGGCCACGACCCAAAACTGTTAAATCTCTCCGAGGATCCCTTGGTTTGACAGGGTATTACCGACGCTTTATTAAGGGGTATGGAATTGTAAGTAAGCCGTGGACACAACTTTTAAAAAAGGGACAGTTTGATTGGTCCACAGATGCTGAGATTGCCTTCAATAAACTCAAGGAGATTATGTCACACCCTCCTGTTTTAGCTGTTCCTGACTTTACCAAGCCACTTGTGATCGAAACGGACGCTTGTAAAATAGGTATAGGTGCAGTGATGATGCAAAAAGGCCAACCCATTGCCTTTCTCAGCAAAGCCTTGGGACAAAAACATCTGGGTCTCTCTACGTACAAAAAGGAGCTGTTAGCGGTAATCACTGCTATAGAGAAATGGAGATCTTATCTATTGGGTCATCCCTTTATAATCAAAACTGATCAAGAAGCCTTGAAATATTTAATGGAGCAGAAAATAACCATGGGGTTGCAGCAAAAATGGTTATCAAAACTTCTTGGGTTTGATTACACTGTTCTTTATAAAAAGGGAAAGGAGAATGTTGCTGCTGATGCATTATCAAGAATTCATGGTAAGGCTGAACTTTATTCTACTGTTCACTATGTCAAACCACAATAGAGAGAAGAACTTAGTGATAGCTTGGCCAATGACAGTGCAGCTCAACAGATATTGACTGAATTGGTCATTAACCCCTCTGGTTGTGATGGCTTCTCTCTCTCCCAAGATAATTTACTCAAGGATGATAAATTTTATGTTGGGAACTCTACTGACCTAAGGAAAAAAATCTGTTCTACTCTGCATAGCAGTCCTGAAGGCGGGCATTCCGAAATTAGTGCCACCATCAAAAGGATCGAGAGATTGTTTTACTGGCCTGGTCTGCGAAGGGAAGTAACTCAATACATCAAGGAGTGTACCACCTGCCAAAAAAAATAAAGTGGATCATATCCATCCTCAAGGGTTACTTCAACCTATTGCTATCCCTGAAGGAGCTTGGGTGGTCATTTCTCTAGACTTTGTGGAAGGTCTGCCAAGATCTAATGGGAAGGATACTATTTTGGTTGTGGTGGACAGATTCACCAAATATTGCCACCTTATACCCCTTACCCACCCTTACTCTGCATCAAAAGTAGCTTGTGCGGTTCTGGACAATGTAGTTAAACTCCATGGTGTACCTCAAGCAATCATTTCTGATCGGGATCCACTCTTCATCAGTTCCTTTTGGAAGGAATTATTCACTTCACTGGGCATAAAGATTAAACTCAGCACTGCTTACCATCCCCAAACCGATGGACAAACAGAGCGAGTCAATCAATGTATCGAGATGTTCCTTAGGTGTATTACTGGGCACAAACCTGCTACTTGGGCTACTTGGCTGTCACTTGCGGAATGGTGGTATAATACATCACATCATTCTGCTTTGAACATGTCTCCCTACCAGGCATTGTACTCCACTCCTCCACCTTCAGTTACTTTTTGTTTCTCTCGGACAAGAGACATGCAAGTCAATGATTTTTTACGGGACAGGAGAGCTACACAACAGCTGATTAAAGACAATCTCCTTAAGGCTCAAGAGCGTATGAAGTGGTATGCGGATAAAAAGAGGACAGAGGGTTCCTTTCTTGTTGGGGATGAGGTCTAGTTGAAATTACAGCCGTATCGCCAACAAACAGTAAACCACAGGAAAAACCATAAACTCGCAGCTAAATTTTATGGCCCATATAAAATCCTGGAAAAGGTGAGACAAGTTGCATATAAGCTCGAACTGCCAGCAGGAGCAAAAATTCATACCACCTTCCATGTATCCCAACTCAAGAAGAAAATAGGCAGCAACAAAGAGATTCAAACTGCTTTACCAGGAATTGCAGATTCTGGTGTCATTGATCCGCAGCCTATTGCTATCCCGGAAAGGAAGATGATAAAATGTGGCAACAGGCCAGCCGTTATGGTATTGGTTCAGTGGGAAAATGGCACTCCACTTGAGGCTACATGGGAACGCTGGGACAAACTCACCAAGTTGTATCCTGCATTCCATCCTTGAGGCAAGGATGTTCTGAAGAAGAGGGGTATTGTCATGATCGTTCTCATAATCATCCTGATTGATACGATGTCGTCTAGCTAAATGCAATGTTTATTAAATTAATTGCCTGAGTGCTGGTGTTAGTTAGGACTGAACCAATATTATTTGGACACGTGTCCTGTGATGGCTCTCTATATAAAGAGAGAGAATGTATTCTGGCATTCTCCATGAAATGAAACCATATTTTCTTTCCTATTGTTTTCTTTCCTATCTTGCCTGTTAGTTTTGTTTTAATTCACCCCTAACCCTTGACACAGTGATAGATTTGGCCTGAGGATCACGTGTCTTCAAGTATTTCCCAACACTGCCTCCACCAACTCCAGTTTCAATTGTTTCAGTACCTAGATTGCTGAACCATGACCCAAGCTTATCTTTATCTTCATCCTCGGCCTCTTTTTCTTTTTCCTTCATAGCCTTCTGTTCCTCTTCTTCATCAAGTTTAGCATACGGATTAACGAACACTGTGACACTATTGATCTTGATCTCTTCCAAAGGACGATCGTCATCATCAACAGGAACCTTTTCCATTGTCGATAGAGTTGTTAAGCCTCCTACAACTCCCCCGAAAACTGTGTGTTTATAGTTCAGGTGAGTGGCAGACTTGTATAAGATGAAAAATTGTGAACCATTTGTGTGTGGACCGATGTTCGCCATGCTAACAACACCTTTCCCAGAGTGAAGCAGCTTAGAGTTAACTTCATCTTTGAAGGGCTTTCCCCATATAGATTCTCCTCCTTTCTCGGTGCCAGTAGGATCACCACCTTGGATCATAAAGTTCCTTATACTTCTGTGAAAAACCACCCCATCATAATAGCCTCTTTCACACAATGTTATGAAGTTCTCGCATGCCCTAGGAGTTATATCACAGTGAAGCTCAATGTTCAGATCACCATGTGTTGTATGCAATTGAATATAACCTTTCTTTTTAGGGTTCTTCTCAACATTAACATATTCATATTCATTTACTGTGACAGGATCATAAGAAGTGGATGTGAAGGATCTTGAAGCAGCACCAGTTGTATAACTGCTCTTCACCAGCTTTGCATTTACAGGAGTTCTGTCACCGGCCTTGTGCATAGCAATTCGAGCATCAGTTTTATCACTTGGAGCAGCTCTAGCAGCAGCTGCACTTCTTCCATGCACAGAAGCAGATGCAGCATCTATAATACTATAACCTGTTTGGACCTTATTCTCGCCGCCTTTTTTTGATCCCGAATCATCTTGGATACGCGATCTAGCTGCTAAAATGGATTCAAAAGCAGCAGCCCTTTCATTTTGAGCCTTTTCTTCACCACCACCATGTAATGAAAGTTTCCTGCCATTGTCAGTTCCAAGCTCCTTAAGCATCTGCTTGATATCTCCGGTTACATTAATGTTATATGTTGGATCTGACTCCATCTTCTTTATTTCTTCATCATCGACCTTTAAACTTTTCTTTATGTGATCAAAATCGAAGAAAACCTTGCTGTCAATTGCATTCGAATTCTGAATTGTTATGATATCTTCTCTCTTAAAAGGTTCATCAGTGAGAAGCTCCTTCCGGTTCTTAGTTTTAAGGTTCAACTCTTTGATGGCCTCATAGCAAAACAAGTTCCCTGTTGTCTTTTGCGTAAATTCTGTGAAAACATTGTCCAGCACTGGGCAATGAAACTGTCCTTCAGAATTCTTGTGGAAATTGAGTGTAATAAGGTCCTCCTTTTTTAGCGGAGCACCAGTAACAGGATGTTTCCCATACTTTCTTATATAGGGGCGTATGTGCATGATGTCGAAAACACTGCCATCGGGCGTGCATACTGGATCCTCAAATGGTGTAAAAGTAAGAGCGCAACAATAGAAGGGGTGGCGTTTGAAAGGAGTACGGAGCTCTTTGGATTTGGCATTGCCCCATTCGGTGGCCCACTCCGTTTTGGTCAAGTACATACCATCTTTGCTGTGCTGCTTCTTCCCCATTGTTAAAATTTGATGTAACCAGTAGCAGAGTCTCCAATCTAATTGAGGATATTATTAAGCAATCTGTAAGCTTGGGGCTTCAATTCAGCTTCAGAACTACGACCATGTTTGTTTATTGGGAAAATGATTTTTTTGTCACTCAACTATTTTTGTTTTTAGAAACTTACCACTGTATTATAAATTAATTTATTTATGCCACTAACGTTACATGTGGATTTGAAAGTCAGCATTCCGTTATATTTTACAAGTTTCCGTTAAAAAAATTACATCAGATCATTCCTACCAACTTAACTATTACACAAGCCAACATGATAAACAGAACAATGATAGTGATTGTGAAGAACATTACAATTTGATCTTTTGATTTAACTTTAAACAACAAATTTCAGTCCCGGAACACTCTAGTTTAGCCTCCAAAGATTCAATTCTTCGCTGCAATGCCGCTTTATCAATTTCAAGGTCTTCCACGGACTGTTTCACTTCATACTTTGTCTCCAATGCAGCCTTATCATACCACAAAAAAAAAAAATTGCAGTACTTGTTCTTATTTTTGTAAAATGGACACCCATAAAATTTCAACCCCTTTATTTTTGGTTTGGAGGATATCCAAACTGGTGCTTCAACCCCACAATAGCATCGTGTAACTTCAGCTTTTCGAACTTGAGAATCAATTGAAGAAGAGGACATCGTAGAAGCCATTGAATTGAAGAATGATAATTTCCACAATTTCATATTGAGGACACCATAGAACCCTAGTTTCTATACATTTCCCCGGTTTGAAATGATTTGAATAAACACCCGTTAGTAAGATATGACAATCGGGTTATATATAAATATTAATAAATATATCACGTTTACTAAACACGTCAACATTGCAGTCCATGCTGGCAATTTTTTTTAACGGAAACATGTAAAACATAACGGAATGCTGACTTTCAAATCCATATGTAACGTTAGTGGCATAAATAAATTAATTTATAGTACAGTGGTATTTTCCTAAAAACGAAAATAGTTGAGTGACAAAAAAATTCATTTTCCCTTGATTATTAAATATATATGACAGGCCTTTAAATTTTCCAATTCCAAGTTGGTTTTATAAAAACTTATTTTAAGTTAATTCAAATATTTTATATCCCATATATATTTTGTTGGAAAAAGCGATATGATTATAATCTCCTCTAATACTAGGTGAATGAGGTAGTTTTTAATCCCTCTAGACCATGTTTGTTTCTAGTATTAAATATAGGATAGGATAATACTTTAAATTTTCCAATCCCGTTTTTATTTTATAAAAATTTATTCAAAATTAATAAGAATTATAATCCTTTAACTTATCCTGTCTCATGTTTTTGTTTATTTTGATAACACATTTTTGTTGTAGTATCAGGTTCAGGGAGTACGAGACTAGCCTTTTTTAAGTGCTGATCTAGAGTCATTTAAAAGCAATTCATGCATCTGAGAGGATCAAATCCAATATATTTCGTGTTTGGCGTCTCTTAAACTCCACACTTTCATTGATATTATCTGCCTACAATGTATCGAACGTTCTTGAATATATCAATTCTTGCTATGGCACCCAATGTATTCTTTATATATTGCCTCGTAACTTTGGTCATGTTAAACCACTTGGTGCATATACTTGCTTTAACCTCTGTGTCATTATAATGATCACCACCAGTAAGAAAAAGGTGAAAACCAGATCAAGTTTATGCGATGTTGTGCATGAAAACCATAAGAACTCTGCAAACCGGAATGTTGTAGGGAGAAGAAGGTGCCTCTTTATCAGCATCAATATTCGAGTTTATAAAACCAAGATGCACATCGAGAGATACAAAGAAAAGGCCGTTGGTAACACCTCATCAACAGGAAAAGATACAGCCTATATTAAAGAGCGTAAACAAACCAACTTTACAAAATTGGATTATGAGCTCACCTAGCTTCAAATTTCAATGTCCAATTCTCAGGCAGAGTGCACCCGTCGTACGAGGAAGATCACTTAATTGAAGTAAGCGCATCAAACCTGCTGCGTTCAGATGATGCAGATAAGCAAGCGGAGGAGGATTCAGTAATAACGAGAGAAAGCGATGTTAAGAAAAAAAAGAGTCAGGTTTAAGCTACCTGAAGTGGCTGATATATTCTTCATGGATTCAGCTGATAGTTACTATTACTCCAAAAAGTGAGTGTGAGGTTGCAACATGCTTGGAGCGGCATCAGAAGATTTGTGTAAAATTTGAATCATTTCTAATACTTTGTTTTTATAATTATTTATGCAGGAACATTTTCTTATTATTATGATTACCTATCTTCTGATATGAGGAAATGCATATATATATATATATATATATATATATATATATATGTTATCGGGAGAAATTGGTATAACAATATTTCGGAGGTTTGCTGGAATCACGGAGCAAAATACGGATATTTTGCTAAGAACACAAAGAACACGGGATGAATTTGGATGAATGTTGTGGCT
>PHNY01298812.1:11417-22352 GCA_003724115.2 Anethum foeniculum
CAAGCGACATGAGTAGAAGTCGTTTTAGCTTGCAAGAGGATTTTGGGTGAAATAGAAAGATGGTAAAGTGGAAAGTAATCAAATGAATGGCTAGAAAAAATGTTGCAGTGGAAGATGTTATGGAGGATGGAATCGAAGTTAATGATGATGAGGATGGAGAAGAAGACTTCTAGGCAATGTATCCATCCATATCTCATTCGTGAGAGCTTGATGTTACTTGGCCGCAGGTATTGAAAGACATTATGCTGGGGAATATTTATTTGTTTGAATGGATGTTCTACTCTGCTGGAGTCTGGCCATATATGTAATGCTTAATTGTTACAATGTTACTACAATTACATGATGCTGAAACTCAAAAGAGCTCCACACAAGTAAATTTCTCCAGAAAGAAATGAATCATTATATACCTGATGAGTATGTGAAAGTCAGTTGGTTTTTGAATCATAAGATCAACTGTTCGTACAGATTAAGAACAAAGATTCTTTCCTGACACTAATTGCATCTTCTACCCGGATTTTAACTTTCGATTCTTGATGATATTGCTTTTTAAGGTCCAGTTGCAGCTATCAATTTTTTTAACATGTAGCTGTGAAGTGAAACAGACATGTTTAGATCTTCAAGAACTGAATCAATCACTAAATTGTTTTTAGATTTTCTCAAGTTGATCGTTAGACAAGTGACTTATATTGTTTTTTGCTAAGTATGCAATTCTTAATTGTGAATGCTTTGTCATTGATCAGTGGAACTACACTTTTTAGTCAAGCTGGTGATGGCAAAAGTAACATCACTAAAAGAGAATCAAGTCATTAAAATTAGCTGAAAGGGTGAAGTAAAAGGGAAAGAAAAGTGCTACATTATAATTAATCAACAAGAAGGATCTCTTAATTAGTGAATGCAGTGGTGGCCGTGGCGTAGTAAGCTACAGAAAACATTCCATGAACTATGCAAAGAATCCCTCCGATTGATAGAAAATGGTGTTCTGTGAAGCCACACGAAGCTCTTGATTTTCTGTTTGATGATGTCCCAATTACTAGCATTGCTAATCCTACAGCCAATACTATCCTGTTTAATCATGAAAACAATTAATTAGACTAGAATCTAAAACAGAAATTTGGTTAATTTGTACGAACGAACAAGGACACTGCAGAGATCATATAAGACATAAAATTTGCGGAAAAAGTCTCTCTACTGCCCTCTTACATCTCACTATCTCTGGATCTTCTTAGATGCTACATCCGAGTGGGATGTATTGGGAGATATTTAATTTTCTTAGAATACTTGAAGGCAAGAAAAAAAGATGGAAACTTTACTGACCATGTAAAAATGAGGCATGCTACTGATAATTGTCTAGTAGGAGAAGCTTTTTCTAATTCTTCTCGACTACCAACGCTGCACCCCCCAAGTAAGTTTGCGATAACATGGGCTACACCTAGAAGTATTGCTGCAGCTAAGCCCAGCTGGAAGGCTTCATGACTTGGTTGCTTACACTCAAATATCCATAGCCTTAAATGCTTCTCCTGATAACATAAATAATAAGTATTAATACTCCAATAACCTTATTTTGAGACACTCAGACATGGGTACGTACACTTGTACACTAAATTAAGGCCAAAAACAGTAGTAATAATTTTCAAAATGTTGCCGAGTTGAGGAAACAAAGTTACAGAAGAACGGATGTGTAGTAATAACCAGAGCATACCTGGTTTTGAGCAGCTTCAGCTTGTATCCCAAGAATCCCAGCAGTGATATCCAATGCGATGATCAAAAGACACACAAAAACACCAACAATCTTTGCCATATGGCCTAGCAAAAGAGTGCCTTAATCAACTAGGTAAATAAAAAGAGATCTAGACAGTTTTGAATAGTGAGTATGTGCGAGGTGTGGAAAAGTTGGCAAGATATATAGGGAATGAAAACGGAGGTGGAGGATAATGCAGAAAAAAGTATCTTTTGTGGGTTAACAGTGTTAAGAAAAAACAGATTTTATTTAACTTTAGAATGTAATAGTTTCCTTTTGGTATGGCGTTTTCAAGGGGGGCTGTGGGTAAACATGGAAGGAAGGCACAAACACAGCTAAGACTCTCGTGCCACAGGGCATCTTCTACTTTTTATTTCGGTGGGATATCTGATACGCTTTTTTACGCTAAAGCTTATAATCATCTTCTTTTTTTTTTTTTTTATTTCTAGTAATCAAGTCTAAGACAAGATTAGAGCTTAATCAGTCTATATATCAGACAATTGATTGAATCGGAGATTGAGTTTATTGAAAATGTTGAGTGCTCAAAACGGTAGTAATCTATTCCAGTGCCCATTCTCTTTTTTAAATATAGAGGTTACAAAATATGTCCATAAAAATTGATCAATTAGATCAATAACGTACGTGATTACTAAGCAATGACATGATAAAGATTTGTGACATAATTATCACATCACTCAACAAAATAGTACGGAGTATTACTCTGAAATTTTAGGTTATATTTAGTTCGAGTTGGATCCAATTAAGACATTTATTTAGCAAATGAGTAAATTCAATTAATTACCTTTTCCTTTTGTTGCATTCTAGAATTTTAGCTCAAATACATACACATGTACAATTTTTTTTTTCTTTTTTGAATAAGTTCATACCATTCTCTAATAATTTTTGGGATGATCAAGAATTAAATTTAAAAAGAATATATTAACACAATTTGCATAATAACAATTCGAGGAGAGTTTACTCACAAGTTGATTAAATCAAAATCAAAATCAAATCTTTGCAATCTTAAAAACTGAATATTATTATTTAAATATTTAAGAAGTAACTTAATTACAATTTATTTATAAAAGTAAAGCTTGGATGGAGTTTTGGACAAAGCTTGAGATGTACTCAGAACTTGACTCACTCTGTCACTCACCTAATAAATCATTTTATTATTATAGAGTGAAAGTTAGAGATCTTCGAATTTTTTTAATTGATAAAAGTGAAACTTTATTTGTTGTGCAGAATATTAGTTTAAACATATAAAATATAAAAAGTATTTATCGTAAATTAATCTATGTTCTTATAAATACAAAATTAACACTGTAATTCAACTGAAAATGGACTTGGTATCCAGTAAGGCCCAAAGTCAGATAGTTTACTGCCTCCATAGGATAAACAGGGCTTCTTCTTTCTTTTTAAGCAAAAAACCTGTTATTCGGACTCACCAAATGAGCATGGATATTAATTACTCTTTTAGTTTACCCTGCTCCATCATTTCACGTGTGTTTGATAATTCACTGTAAACATTTTGAAATTGATTCCCAGTAACTTCGGATATGTAGTTTGCAAACATATTTGTACATTTAAACTAATAAAAACCCAATGAAAATGCATCAATGGAAGTAATCAAACTCAAATAAAAAAAAGGAATGTAAGAAAACGAAGACAGGTAAATTAATTGACTAATTTTTGTCAACCCTTCCTTAACTAGATTAGATTAGAGTATGAGTACTAGTTAAACTAGTGAGAGAAACATGGTGTATATATAGATAATATGAGAGAGAGAGAGAGAGAGCATGGTTGTTAGAGTGGAGCAAAGCTAGAGAAGAGCATGGAATTGAGAAGGACAGAAGCTTCCTGAGTAGTAAAAAGACGACCTATTATCTGAACAAGCTGCTCCACCGAGTAAACACACATACCTTCTGAACTCATCTTCCCCTGAATCACCTCTGAGTTCACCAACATCTGCAACACTCTGTTCCTATTATTCAAACTCATATTCTCACTTGCCAAACTATCATCCACCGCCATAGCCTTCAGTACGCCAACTTGCGCCTCTAAAAACTTTATGTACTTGCCAGCATTCTCCAGAACCATCGCTGTATCCATTCTCCTTTTCTTGTGCATCGGCAGAAGCTCCTTTAAGCTCTCAATCTTCTCGCGTACTCTTTGTCGTCTCTGACGAGCTAAGTCTCTCTGACGCTCATGTTTCAGGTGAGTTGCAGGAGGAGATAGAGGTGAGTTGAGTTGAGATGATGACCGAGTCTCCAGTTTGGACTCGGCGTTCAGCTTTTCTTCAAGAGAGCACAAGTTTGGTAACTGAAACAAGGAAGCTTGGTAGGAAATGTGATCGGACTGTTGCATCTCTTCAGGCTCGGGTTTCGGAACCCTGAAGGTTGTTGTGTTGGTGATCGAGTCGAGTGAGGTCTCAGGCTTGACATGGAAGTCATTGGAGATTAGAGGTGTGTTGAAGATGGGGAATGGACGAGAGACAGGAGAGATGGATGTTTGGTGGAGATTGTCGGAAAACAGAGGAAGCAGAGGTTTGTGATTAGTGGTGCTTTGCAAGGATGGAAATCCGAGCAGTGAGGAGGAATGGAAAGTGTATGGATCATCGAAAGATGCTCCGATGTTTTGTTGTTCTGCATCGAGATAAAAATATTTCTCCATTGTTTGCAGTTGGTATTTGAGCTGAAATGCAGAAAACAAACAAACAAACCAACCTTGTTATTTGGGGATATAGATAAGAGTCACAAAAATATAAGTAGTATAATTTATGTAGTAGTACATAGAAATGAGGGGTGAAGGTGAATCATTATGGGGAAAAGAGCAGACGGCTGGCTGGGTAATGATGAGCGTACACACGCAGTTTGTACGTACCTGACCTGATATTTTCTTTTGCCAAAAAGTACTCTGCTATAGCCGACAGCTGCTCTGCCATCTGCCTGCCTGTCTTCCTTAACGGATTAGTACTATATAATCTACTCTACTCTAGTGTGTGTTTGTGTGTTTGTGTGTGTGTGTTACATATATATATATATATGAAGAGCACCTAACTAGAAACAATGGATAAAACTCAGGATATAAAATCTGTTCTCTACTATTGCTCATGAAACTTGTAACTTAAACCAAGAAACAAAATTTTAAATTAAAACAAATGGGTTACAGATGAAATAAGCTAATTTAGATGAGTTAAAAAACAACTGTACATAAGAATGGGAAAAAAAAAAACCTAAAGAAGCAACAACTGCTTCATGGGATGCTGTCTTACCGAAATTATAGGCAAACCACTATAAATATTACAAAGCCTACGTTACTCTCATGGAAGATTACATTTCCAAACAATTAGAAGAAATTCACTACTGTATCACAAAGCGGCTGCTGCTGCTGCGGCTGCTGCTGCTTCATGGGTTCCTGAAGAAACTACTACCTATCCCATTTGGCATGGAAAATTGGAAGCCTGTGCTTCAACCAATGCACCAACTCCTTGTCCAGTGGAGCATTATGTAAAACAGCATCTAGCATTGGGCTGCCTACAACTTTTATTGGTTTCTCAAATGACCAAATTTCTTCCTTTGGCCAAGGTCTTTGCGATTGTTTCTCCTGCCCAATCAATACAAATGCCCATGTTAACTCTAAATACAACAAAACAAACTTATATTCCAGTACAACAAAATGTACAACCACTGATTTAAAGCAACGACCAGAAGTGGTGCTTTCTAGCAGTTGCTACTTTACCACCTAAAAGAATATGCAGCAAGCAGTATGATAATTTTTTCTACCAATTGTTTGATAATTGCTCCCATATATGGCAATTTCAGGAAATACAGTCTCTCCCTAATGGTTTTTTGCCCCGCGTATTTACTCGCAAAAAAAAAAAAAAAGAACAATATCCAAAAGGCAACAGGGAATAAAGTAGAACAACAAAATTGCTATCGAAATAACATTTCCCCAATTCTTTCTTCACACTTTTAATCTGTATTAAGACTGATATACCACATATATACACATTCTTGTATTGAAAAGTAACATATTCTAGATTCAATCCAGAGTAGATGCTTCTTGGGTACCAGTACCACGCATGGAGTTCAGGTTGAGTATAATGAAAGTTTATAACCATACAGGTTCAGTGAAATGCATATACCGTTAAATGGATAAATAAGTAACTCACCATTCTTGCCAGCATAAGTTTCAGAGTCGTGGGACCATATACTCTCTGTCTTGATGGCTTATTGACCTTGGCGTAAAACGAACTAATATCGGGTAGAGATAAACAACCTCTGCTCGCTTTGGCAAGAGTGCAATCTGGCTCCGCATCTTGGTTGTGCCAAAAAAGTAGCTGCCCCAAGCAGTAATTCTCACCATATGTCTTGCAATACTCGTGACTATCTGAGCCCAATTTATCGCTGTACTTGGGACCCAGGTCAAGGGGAGTGATATAAACAGGTGGAGACGTTACGGACTTATATTCCTGGAAAAGATATAGTCTATCAATACGGTCCATAAAGAACATATTCAGCCTTTATCGCATTTCAAACCACCACCTTCTAACCCACCTCAAACCACAAAAATGGGAGAAACAAAAAACTGAACGTGAATCGAAAACTTACACGTATTCTAAAAAAGCATTTTGTATAAGCATATAGGTGGATCAAGTCAGCAGCTGCATCATGCCGACACTTGTATGAACATTGTAGATTCCGGACCTCATCCCTCAACCTAAGAGGAAGTAGGAAAGCAAAATTGAGTTGCAACACTAAAATTGCAAGATATTAGTATTTTGAAGTACAGTCCAACAGGTCTCACCATAGCAAAGATTTGCGAAGCGCCCTCTGAATGTCATCCGAACCAGATGGATCATGAGAACGTATACTAGACCTAAGATCATTAAGCGTGCTATCCTCCATATACGGAGCCATGCAATGCAAAAGTTCGTCAACAAGTGATCCTTCTCCTTTCCAGACATAGGACACTGCTTCTTCAGGACTAAGCCTCTCAAGTGGAGGTGGCGCTTTCTTTGGATCACCAAAAACACATCTCATGACATACCTCACCTTCAAAAATATTTCAATTAGTTACAATGTTGTCTGCTTCGAACTTTAACAAGCTTGATTAGCAGAAGCTTCTTTATAGAACAAATCATCTAGTGAAAAATTATAAAAGCTAACTAATTCAAATTAAAATAAAGACTAAATTAAAGCTATTTTAAAGCTACAAACTGCAATTTAAACTAAGTTTACTTCATCTACTTCTCTATTTTTGCCATTTGGTGCAACTTATACCAAATTTGAAGGTTACTTCTAGTCCAAACATTACATTTAAGTGCTCCCACCATTCTGCATAACCATATATTGGGTTTGCAGGTTTTACCAATGGCACCTTAACTTCACAAACATACACTGAAATAAGGACAGAAGACGAGTAAAATTTAAGAGCGGAGATACCTTGTCCAGAGTAAGAGCCAAATTCTGAAGTCGTTGGTTGTAGACGCCCTCGGCCTGTACCCAATCAAGAAGAATAAGTATTTAAGCATACTGCACACACATACTCTTAGGAAATACAGAAGAAATGACCAAGCGCTAAGCTGCAAACCTACAACAGGCAGACAACCATACTCACCTGCACTTCAGCATCAGTTTTCTCAACTTCCAAGATGTAATCAGTAAAATATTTCTTCTTCTCGTCCAAATTATGCCTCAAAATCTCAGCTGGAAGCTTGACCCTTTCAGAGTTGATAAACCTCACCTTCAGGGGAAAAAACAAGTATTAGAAAAAAGAAAACTGTAAAAAAATTCCTAAAACTCGGAAGTCAGGTGTCGCAGATATATACCAAACGAGCAGAATATGCTATTAGCCAATCAGGCAACCCGCCAAGCAAACAACTGCCAAGTCCAGCCTTTCCTAAATCAATGTAATCGTCTTCAGACACTGAATTCAGTTCACAAGCCTCTAGCATCAACTGATGTCGATCAAGAATTCCATGGAACTCTTTTAGTACCTGTTGCAGAATACAATCACAGGAATGTAGTCAACTTCTTAAAATTTAGCATACAACAAGCTTGAAGTAAATAATCAAGCAAGCCATTGGTCCATGATTGTGGAAGTCCAAAGACTTCTATCAAGCTCCAACTTGACCATTTTCAGATTTCCTATTCTTTGAAGGAAACTAGCACTCAACATATCATCATATTCAAATGATAAATACAATGCCGTTGTAGTAGTACCTTCTGAAAGGCTCCTTCCCCAGTTAGATTCAAGTAGCTTCCACGACAAACATGACTTCCACAGAGACAAACTGATGCTTCATACTCTTCCCTACTCTGAAGCAATTTCACACATTAGTGACATCAAAGAAACAATTTTATCAGAAAATATCGTGTCGGGAACAATCTTCAGTAAAAGAATTGATAGGCAAAAGTCACTTGCCTCCGTTACAGAGTTATAATCAAATGTCACTTCTTCTCCATATCCAATAGGGCGCAGAGTATATATACCAATTTGGTATTGACCATCGACAGCAGTAACTCTGCATCAACAAACAGGTGAATATTGTCTTAAATTTTGAACAAGTAACCATGCAATCAGCTGACGAGATGCTCCCTTCATGTAAGGCCACATGACTAAATCAGTCAAATTGACATTCTGAAGCACTAACATCAAAGAGGAGACTGGGAACCAGGAATCACTTTTATCTAAAGCCTTACTACTTGCCAAGAATTATACAAAGGATTCAGCTAAAGTGCCAGAAACCAATTACCATATAGCTTCACAAAAGGAAAACTTATAGACTCCCTCTGTCCCATTTTAATTCATGTTTGACTTTTGAACACGTACTTTGAGTTGTAAAAATATGATAGTTATACTTGATTAAAAAAATTAGTTTTACATCAAATTAAAGTTTGGAATTTAGATTCTAGATGTTTAATTGATATAAATTGTATAAATAAAAAATTATGTACAGGCATGACTATTTTACACCTCAAAATATGTGTTAAAAAATCAAACATCAATTCAAGTGGGATGGAGGCAACATGATACACTACTAAAGATTCTTGTAATATCCAGGATGAAGAAACTAACTTTGCTTCACAATTAGGACTGCAAGAATGACAAATCCGACTTGCATAATTTGCTTTGTGCATTGCATCAACAACTACCAAATCATAACCATCAGCATCGCCCTGCCACGAAGAGATGAATAGTCAGGGAATTATACTTGATCTAAAGACTATCACATTAAGCTTCAAGAACTTGATAATACTTTTGGTCTCTCGAGATAAATATTGTAGAACTCCGGTGCCGGTTCTTTACTATTTCTCTGTAAAGAGCGAATCCCATCTTGCTTCTCAAACCATTTCCAGGCAGGGTAAACCTGTCATCAACA
Organism: Anethum foeniculum; assembly: GCA_003724115.2. NCBI lineage: Eukaryota > Viridiplantae > Streptophyta > Magnoliopsida > Apiales > Apiaceae > Anethum > Anethum foeniculum. The sequence continues at coordinate 20,543 of PHNY01298812.1, forward strand.
GTAAAGATTCATAGTCGAACATTAGCTCAAGTACAAACCAACATCTGACGGGGAAAAAATGCATTAGAACTGTTTATCAACAAAATCAACATGACATCATTACCTCTCCCAAAAACTCCACAACAAAGTCATCCTGAACAAAGCCACCTTGTTTGTTGCATACAACACCAAGCCCCTATATCATATCATAGCATAATTCATAACAGATAATTAAATTTGTAACAATAAATGGTTGGCCTATGATGTTAATAAAGATGTCATTGCATGTTACCTTTCTGTACGCAACATAATTGTCCTCTGGTCGTTTTTTAATGGAATTCAACATATACTGGCATACTCTTACAGTGCGCATATCATGTTCTTCCTTGGAAGTTTTAAGGATGTCTTCAATAACAGGTTCCAATGAGTACTTCATAGGAGTGTTTTCAGTGCCTGTGAAACTTCTTGCTTGCCTATTCAGACTACGGAGTAGCATGTCTTCAATAAAGACATGTTTATCTGAAAGAGGCCAATCCGACTCATCTGGCATTGAATCAAGTAGTAGATTATGTGTGTACGGATCAATGCCATACACTTCTTGTTCCAACACCTCGTCTCCAAGCTGCTTCCTAGGTTTGTAGTCTTTAACTTCAGGAATTTCCATATCGGACTCCTCAGTTCCATTTTTTTGAGCATCGAGCTTCTCCTTATATTCATCCGGTAAGGAGACCTGCATCTTTCTTTCCACTTCCTCCTGATCTGCTACAATGACATAGTGATCAATAACCTCATATTTCCTGGTGACGGGGGGGACAAGACTTGCTTTTGTCATACGGGCACCCCATTCACGATCATCTGCGAAAGTCTCAAATCCATCTTCTGCATTAGAGTAATCGTCCCTGCTTGACTCCCTTCTTCTACCTTCCGACTCAAAACCCAATTCACTTTCTGAGGAAGAAGTGGAACCATCTGTCTCAGTTTCTTCAGAAGACCCGTCAGATGTTTCACTTCCTGAATCTATTGACCTTTTATTCAACTTAGACAAATGTCGTTTAATTTCTCCATCAGAAGCATAATCTCCGTTATCAGGCACACCGTTGATAAAGGATCCATTACTCCTCATCGAGTATTTCCTTTCAGTTAGCTTATTAATTTTCTTAAACTTTGAGGAAGCAGAACAGAACCCCGGAGGTGACTCATCTCTCAAAATCTTCGTTAACTGGTCTCTCTCATGGAATGCCTTTGAGCCACCATCCAAACTTGTTGCAAGACGAATAAATAAGGTAATGATGTGATTCATGTTTCTGGTATCCCCTCGATTTTTTCTTCTGGTTGAAAATGATGGTAAAACAGCATGGTCAGTCCAGTAAATACTGACCATTTAAATATAACTAATTGTTTATTTCTTTAATGTAATGGCATAGCCCGGATGTGCGATAAGTTTCGGAAGTAAACTTGGGAGGGAAAATACACTCACAAATAATTCAACAATAATTATATTTCCTCATGACAGGAAGTAATGAGTTACAACTGGTATATTTATATATTACATATTAGCAACCTGAACTACTACTACAACTTAAATCAAATTCCACAATGAATATCCTGGACTAATTTGATTTCAAATACAATAATTATTTAGTGACAAACATGCCGTGTTTGGCTGATAAGTTCATATCAACTTATCAACTTATTTTGAGAAAAAATTTTACATTTACATATTAATTTTTAGAATTAAGTATTTAAGAATGATTAAATATTTCTTATATGCAAAAACTTACAGAAAATAAGTAACTTATTTCAGAAAAAAATACAGTTTGATGTACTTTTT
>PHNY01298826.1:2054-15100 GCA_003724115.2 Anethum foeniculum
TATAATGTTGTAAGCATAAATGACTTAAATGTATATATTTTCTATAATTTTGTAAATTTTTTACGTAAAAATCTAATATTTATTATTATTTATTTATATTTATATTCAATTTTACACGAAACACGACACGAGAATGATAAGAAAACGAAGGTACACGAACACGAATATACACGAAACTTAAATGGGTCAGTTTTGTGTTTGAATTTTCAGTACATGACATGAAAAGATACACGACACGAAAGTATACGATACGCACGAATTGACAGGTCTAATTTTAATACTAAAATCTAACGGTTCTTATCATCTGGTTAGAATATCCGACGGTCGTAAAAGGGGATAACCAAAATGAAGATTGAACCAAAACATACCCCATTCCGGTTATTATAGTTTAGTATAGATGCTAAACATTGTGCTATTTTAGCAAAATAATTATAATTTGTGCATTATATATAAAATAAAATAATATTTGACGCCTCATAAAACAGTGAAAAAAGAGAGGAAATTGATAAAGTTTGAAGTCAGTTAAATTTTAAATGTATGGGTTCCTTGAAAATTATTTGAATTTGAAACTAGATCTAATGCATTGGAGACAATATATAGAGCTATCTTAATATCAAAAATTACTTTTAATGCTAAAATACAGCAATAATTTCATTTATTTTAGCACAAATATTGCCTCAACTCTAAGAAAGGAATATCACCCCTAAAAAAATTATAGAATGGAACTTTTGGAACCTCGGAGAAAGGATGTTTGTTTCATATTAACTACGAAACATTAAAAATCTAATGCTTGCATATGTTGCAACTTCCGGAAAGGCCATAAGCTAAATACTATTCGGTGGATAAACTAAACACAAACATGATCTATTATCTTATCATTTCCTCGATAAAAGTTTAGGGAGACTGATACATGACCAGGACAATTCACGAAGCAGACATAATTCCACATAAAGCATATGGAAAGGTCTAAAAGAAGTACCTGGTACAGAATATTCCACAAGCAATTAGCATCCCTTGGACCAGTAACATGCTTCAGAACAGCCACACTTCTTGATAGGATATAAATAATCCAGTCCAATATTAGCCCAGTCTAGCTACGATCCAATCCAACTATGGCCCAGTCCAGCTAAAGCCCAGTCCAGCTACGGCCCAGTCCCGCGGTCCAGCCAACTTCAGGTCCCGTAAGCCAGGTGGAGCACGAGTCACAGCTAATAATGGCCAATGATGAGCATAATAAAGACACACGCCAGAATATTCTTGGAACACTTTTCCACAATTCCCACAGAGGTACATGCCCCAAAACCCTAACCCTGGGCCTATAAATAGTCCTAGAATGAAAGGTTTAAGGGTTGGTCACTTTCTCTTCAGCACACCCATATTTTATACACACACCCTCCACTTTAGATCTCTCTCACATTTCCAGTCTTTACCTTCCAAATCCATCTCTCATTCTCACGCCGGAGGCGCCGAGGGACCCAAACCCTCCTTCGGTGTTGTTTTGCAGATACCCACCAGCAGCTACACCACAAAGCGGCGGCGGAAGGACTAGATCGGAGTTGGGAGTTATCATTTGGCGCTAGAAGGAGGGGCGCTTCGTCCTTTGGTCTAGTGCCACTGGACTCATCTTCATCAACAAGCTCTTTAAAAGAGTCCTAATACCCATCTGTAAGATCTAAAGCAACCCTGCTGCGTAGTAAAAATGTTATCCTTGTTCATTTTGAGCCATGTTTGTATTCAAAACAGCTAGGTTCTTCCATATATAGCCCAGATCTATCACCAATACTGTTAAAATTGTGATTTTTAGCCTTTGAGCTTAGTTGTTTGCTAGATTGGTTGTTTTAGCCTTTTGCTTGGCCATTGCGGTTTTATATTTTCTCCGTAAAAAGCAATCGTAGATCTGTTAGCGATAATAATCTTTGTGAAAGTTGTTATTTGGGAACCATATATTCGTATATCCATTGTTGAATCACGGCTATAGGAGGAAAGAGTACTAGTCACAGACCATCTGTCAGCACCCAGAGGCAGGACCCGGGTCTAGACCCAGAGCTAGTCCAGGATCAACCAGCTATGGATCCGGTCCTGACCCGGATAGTCACACTGGCTGATGCCTGAACTGTTATTGACATAAATCAGCATAAGTACACCAACGTCCTGATTGCAGCAGAACATATGGCAAACCTAACCAGGAACGAGTTGGCGGAAGCTATAAGACTATACAGGGAGCGTCAGATCCAGGCCCAGGGTGGAGAACCAGAGAACTCTAGGGGTTCCCACCAGTCCCGCCTGTCCGTCTTTGATAGGATTGGCGACCCGGGTTAAAAGTCACGAAAAGCTCATAGGAAAGCTACAGATAGCGAGGCAGCAAAGCAAAAGAAGTTGGAAGAAAGCAGAGAAAAGATCCGGTTGGAAGAAGAAGAAAAGCTGGAGCTTAAGATTCAAAAAAGAATTCAGCTCAAAGAAGAGAAACTTTTGAGCAAGACTAAGTCCAATAGTACCCGGAGGGACCTTACCCCGGAGCTGATCTCAGATGATGATGGAGAAGAACCGGACCTCATGGAAATGATTCATGAGTTGTAGAAAAAGGTGGAGAAGGACTCTGGACTGGAAATTGGAGGGACCCTGACCCCTTTCAGCCGGGGTCTGGAAGCTATGCCTAGACAGAAGAGCCTCAATCATCCAAACTTTGGTTCATTCGTTGGGATGGGAGATCCGGAGGAACATCTCAATTACTTTGAGCAAATAGCTTTGATTTATTACTACAATGATCTAACCAAATGCAGGTTCTTCGCATCCACTCTCAAAGGAGGGGCACAAAGGTGTTTCAGCAGGATCCCCTCCGGAAGCATCCACAGTTGGAAAGAATTCCGGGAGTCCTTCTTAAGGAGGTTCCGGGCCAACAAAACTCATGAAATGCACATGTGTCATCTGGAAACAATCAGGCAATATGACAATGAAGCACTTTCAGCATATATAAAGCACTTTCAGGAAGCAATCAACAAAATATCCAACTTAGATGAAATGGAGGCGCTTAGCATCTTTCGGAGGAACTTGGATCCGGAGCATAATGAAATATATGTGGCGAAGTTGATCAACAAAGAACCTGCGAGCCTGGCAGCAGCCTACGCCATGGCCGCTAGGTTCATCAAGGAGACTGATGTTCTCCAAGCTATGAGAATGACCCGAAATTACATTGGGAAGCAGGAACACTGATGACCGACCGAAAGGGGGTTACCATCAGGATAAGAGGTTCAAACAGAACCAGCAGACAAATTTCATTCAAAGTACTCCTATCTCCCAGAGGCTTGGCCCTGTGATTGAATCTAAGAGCGACCTGGGTCCTGCTTGGGAACCCAGACCGGTGCCCGAGTGGACCCAGCTGAATAGGTCCAGGACATAATTACTCAAAGAGATCCGGGACAAACCATTTTACTATCCACCAAAGACAATGCAGACTCCTCCCGAAAGCCGCTCCCTTCAGCATCATTGCGACTACCATGAGACTCATGGTCGCAAGATTGAGAATTGCCTATCTTTGAAGTACTTTATTGAAGATCAAATCAAGAAAGGGAACCTGGGACAATATGTGGCCCGGGAAACAAATGATAAAGGGAAAGGATCGAAGAAGAACAAGAATATGGTGAATATGGTCCTGGGTGGGTCCAGCTCACCTCCACCCAGTCCAGACCCAGGAGATGAGATAATAACAATCCAGTCCTTCCCCGAACAAGTCATTACCTTCAGCAACCAAGATTTTGAAGGCATAGATCCAAACCACAAGCAAGCTCTGGTTGTGACTTTGGACATCTCTGAAAATGAAGTCAGAAGGATATTGGTAGATAATGGTTCTTCAGCAAACATCCTGTTCAAACACACTATGGATCGCATGCAGCTCGGGAGCGTGCGAACTAATGATTACAGGGAAGACCCTCTATATGGGTTCGGGAATAGCTTCGTCCCAATACAAGGATCCCTCTACCTTCTGGTCCTATTTGGGCTGCCCCGAACTAGGTTACGCAGATGATCAAGTTCTATGTGGTAAACACTCTGTCCTCTTACAATGGAATCATTGGTCGTCCGGCACTAACCAAAATCCAAGCTATAACTTCGATCACACATTTAAAGTTCAAATTCCCAACCCCGACCGGAGTGGGAGAAGTAAAAGGAGATGTAGAGACCGCAGGAAAGTGTTACAGCTAAGCATTGGTCATGGCTGAAACACACTAAGACAACAAAAGAAAAGCTGCAGTATTTCAGACGCAGCGAAGCAACAAGAAGCACCAGGCTCATCAAAAGGGGCCTGTGAAAGAGGTCCAGATCATCGAGAGCTCCCGCGATAGATCCGGTCCTGACCCAAAGCAGTCCAGACCTGTCAACTGGGGGGCAGGTCCAGACCCACAGCAATCCAGTCCTGGTACCAGGAGGAGTCCTGATTCTGATATCACAGTCTAGACTTATGTCGAAAGGAACAGCGATGCCAGGGTCCAACAACTGGTTTCAGCAAAGAACCAAGCCAAAGTAGAACCAACAGTGGAAACTGAAGTGGTTCATATTGATGAAAGCGACCCTTCCAAAAAAGTGAAGATAAGAAAGGGTTTGGATACAGTCTTCAAAGAAGAACTAACACAGCTGCTCTGAGCATATGCAGATGTTTTTGCATGGAGTCCTAACGACATGCAAGGACTCAAGGAGTCCCTAGCCATGCAAAGCTTAGATGTGGATCCGGAGAAGAGACCAATAAAGCAAAAGATGAGGAACTTCTCCCCAGAAAGGCAGAGAGCTATAGATGAAGAAGTGGAGAAGTTACTTAAAGCGGATATCATATGTGAAATCATTTATCCAGAGTGGTCGACCAACGTAGTCATGGTCAAAAAACCTAATGGCAAGTGGAGAATGTGTGTGGATTACACCGACTTGAATGCTGTTTGCCCGATAGATCCTGATCCCTTGCCTAGCATTGACCAACTGATTGAGGCCACCTCTGGACATGTCATGCTAAGCTTCATGAATGCCTTCTTTAGGTACAATAAAGTTAAGATGAACCCAGCTGACATCCCCAAGACAGCATTCATAACACACCGAGCTGTCTATGCCTACAAACTAATGCCTTTTGGCCTAAGGAATGTAGGATCAATTTACCAAAGGGTTATGAACGAAATCTTCAAAAGCCAAGTCGGGCGGAACTTGGAGTCATATGTTGATGACATGATTGCCAAGTCCACAACAGTCCCGGACCATATTGCTGACCTTAAGGAATGCTTCGAGTATGTAAGAAAGCACCAGTTGAAGCTGAATCCGGAAAAATGCACTTTTAGAGTTGAAGCTGGAAAGTTCCTGGGATTCATGATAAGCCATCGGGGTATTGAAGCAAATCCGGAGAAGATTAAGGCAATCCAGGAGATGCAACCACCCAGGACCCAGAAAGAAGTTCAGAAGTTGGCAGGATCTCTTGCAGCACTAAGGAGGTTTGTCTCCAAACTAGCAGAGAGATGTCTACCATTCTTTGATTTGCTAAAAGGAGCAAGGAACAAGAAAGAAATAAATTGGAGTCCCGACTGCCAAAGAGCTTTTGAAGAAATAAAGGAGTACATATCCAGGCAACCAGTCCTAACCAAACCCCAACCTGGGGAACCCCTCTATCTCTACCTATCTGCCGGGACCCTAGCGGTAGGAGCAGCCCTGATCCGGGAGCAAGAAGGACAACAAAAGCCTGTCTACTATGTGAGCCAAGTGCTAAAGAATGCGGAGACCAGGTATCTGAACCTTGAGAAGTTTGCCTTCGCCCTGGTCACCACATCTAGGAAGTTGCGACACTACTTCCAAGGAAGGGAGATCATAGTTGTGACTGACCAACCGTTGAGAAAGATAATTCATAAGCTAGATGTCTCGGGAAGACTAGTGAATTGGGCTGTTGAACTCAGCCAGTTCAGCCTAACCTTTGTCCCAAGAACTGCCATCAAGGCCCAGGCCCTCGCCGACTTTGTTGTCAAATGCAACTTCCCGGAGACAGCTCCACTACCCATTGTGCTGGACCCAGAAAAGACTAACAGTCCCGACCCAGGGGCCTGGACCCTGAATGTCGACGGATCATCTACAACTGAACGATCTGGAGCGGGACTCATCTTGAGGAGCCCCGACGGTTTCACAATCCGAACTGCTATATCTTTCGCTTTCCCCGCGACGAACAATCAAGCTGAGTATGAAGCATTGATTGCGGAACTAAAGCTTGCCAGGACCCTAGGGGTCCAGACCCTGGACATCTACAGTGACTCCTAGATCCTGGTAAAGCAAACAAATGGAGAATACCTAGCCAAGGACCGAGTCCTGACCAAATATCAAGCCCTAGTACAGAGCTACTTAGCACTAATACCCAAGTTTTAAATCTTAAAAATCAATAGAGAAGAGAATATGGAAGCTGACATTCTGTCAAAGTTAGTCCAGAACTCTGCAGATCTGGACAGCTCAGTCTACTTTGAAGAACTATAAAGGCTAACAATTGAGAATGAGGAAATTATGGAGACTGATAAGGAGCCGAATTGGATGACTCCTTTCATTAATTATCTGGAAAAAGGTGAACTCCCAGAGGACAAGGGGAAATCTCAGAGATTGAAAGCTAAAGCTGCGAAGTTCTTCATCCAGGAAGGGTTACTCTTCCGCAGGACCTACTCTTCCCCGATCTTGAAGTGTGTTGGACCGACTGAAGTAGAATACTGCCTAGCAGAAGTACATGAGGGGATATGTGGAGATCACGTGTCAGCAAAGGCCCTAGCTCACAAGATAATCAGACAAGGATATTACTAGCCAACAATCCATCAAGATGCAGTGGATTTTGTGAAGAAATGCAAGAACTGTCAGCTGTTCAGCAATTTCCCAAGGATGAGCCCAGTCCTACCGTCTTCAGTCTTATCCCCCATCCTCTTTGCTGTTTGGGGAATTGACATAATGGGTCCTTTCCCTCGTGCCAAAGGAGATCTGAGATACTTGCTTGTCTCTATCGATTATATGAGTAAGTGGGTGGAAGTGCAAGCTATGAGAACTATAAATCAGAAGGATTGCATTAAGTTCATGGATAACATATTGATGAGGTTCGGACTACCAAGGGTCCTGGTCTCAGACAATGGGCCACAGTTCGTCGGCTCAGATTTTGAAAGTTATTTAAAAGAAAGAGGAATAAAGCACAAGAAGTCCTCAGTAGCCTATCCACAAGGAAACAGACAAGTTGAAGTAACAAATCAGATCCTGCTACGAGGCATCGAAAAGAGGCTCTAAGAGTGCAAGAGCAAATGGCCAGAAGAACTGCCAAACGTACTCTGGGCTTATAGAACAAGCCCTAGGACCAGCACTGGAGAGACACCATTCAAGCTGGCTTATGGAACAGAAGCTATGATACCCATTGAAGTTGGATCTCCATCTTATATAGCAATCAATTTTGAAGAAATAGCAAATGAAGAAGGATTGAGAACTAACTTGGAGCTAATTGATGAGGTCCGGGACCAAGCAATTGAGAGAATGGAAAAGTACAAGAAGAAAACAAGAGACCACTTTAGTAAGAAGTCTAGGGTCCAAAATTTTGACCTGGTTCTTCGCGATATGGAAGCTTCATACCCAACCAATACGGGGAAGCTCATGCCAAAATGGGAAGGTCCTTACAAGGTTAAAGAAGTCCTGCGACCGGGAACCTACAAGTTGGTCAATCTAGATGAATTTGAGGTCCCTAACACCTGGCATGGACTCAGATTGAGGAAGTTCTATTAGTGAGGAAGCAATCACATCTACAAGTTCTATTTTTATGAAATTTGTAAGCCTAAGAAGCAATCACATCTTGTTATGCAATATTTTGTTATAAATGATATTGATCTTTTGAAATTTCTGTTTACATTTCTCTATGTTGTAAAAACCAGAATATTATAACTGGAAAAATAACCAAAAAGCAAACAAAAACTACTTAGAAAAATTTTCTAAGGCTATACTAGTCTGAACCAGTGTATGGGTCCCGACTAGGCCACATTACAAAGCTAAAACAAACTGGTCTAGACCAGTTCCTTAGTCTGGACTAGGCTACATACTTTAAAGCTAACTATACTTAGAAATATTTTTCTAAGGCAAACTAGTCTGGACTAGTCATGAGTCCGGACTAGGCCACACATTTTAAAGCAAAATTTCTTACTTGGAAATATTTTTCTAAGGAAAACTAGTCTGGACTTGTCATGAGTCCGGACTAGGCTATTTATTTCAAAAGCATAATTCTTACTTAGAATTTTTTTTAAGGCAAACTAGTCTGGACTAGTCATAGGTCCGGACTAGGCTATATATTTCAAAGCATAATACTTAGAAAATTTTTCTAAGGCAAACTAGTCTGGACTAGTCATAGGTCCGGACTAGGCTATATATTTCAAAGCATGATTCTTAGAAAAATTTTCTAAGGCAAACTAGTCTGGACTAGGCTATATATTTCAAAGCATAATTCTTACTTAAAAAAATTTTCTAAGGCAAACTAGTTTGGACTAGTCACAGGTCCGGACTAGGCTATATATTTCAAACCATAATGCTTAGAAAATTTTTCTAAGGCAAACTAGTTTGGACTAGTCATAGGTCCGGACTAGGCTATATATTTCAAAGCATAATTCTTAGAAAAATTTTCTAAAGGCAAACTAGTTTGGACTAGTCATGAGTCCGGACTAGGCTATATATTTCAAAGCAAAATTTCTTACTTAGAAATATTTTTGTAAGGCAAACTAGTATGGACTAGTCAAGAGTCCGGACTAAGATACACATTTAAAAATAAAATTTATTACTTGGAAATATTTTTTTAAGGCAAACTAGTGTGGAATAGTCATAGGTCCGGACTAGGCTATATATTTCAAAGCATAACACTTAGAATTTTTTTTTAAGGCAAACTAGTCTGGACTAGTCATGAGTCCGGACTAGGCTATATATTTCAAAGCATAATTCTTACTTAGAAAAGTTTTCTAAAGCAAACTAGTCTGGGTTAGTCCATGGATCCGGACTAGACAATATATATTAAAAAACAAAACTTCTTACTTAGAAATATTTGTCTAAGGCAAACTAGTCTAGACTAGCCACGAGTCCGGACTAAGCTATAAATAATTAAAGCTAAAATTCTCTCAGAAAAATTTTCTAAGGTAAACTAGTCCGGGTTAGGCCAAACGTTTCAAAGCTAAAAACTTTTACTTAGAAATTTCTCTAAGGAATAATAGGTCAAAAGCAAAATTATAGATGAAAAGCAACATAGATTAAAACAGAAGCAATGTCCAGCATATCAAGTTCAAATCAAAAATTACAAGAGTTCAACAATAACAGAAATTACAAGGGCATTGCCCAGGTGAAAACATATCAAGCTGAATTGCGAGACGAGGGTCCGGGAAGGAATGCAGGTGTAGGCCCATCATAGGGCTCCGGCTCCCCAGCCCTTTCTCTATATTATCCTTGGCTGCCAGAAACTCGTCGACGAACGTCAGCCAGTTAGCTCCCGGATTTGTCTTGATATGCCTTTCAGCTATGTACTAACAGCATTCGATCTCCATAGCACCAGCATTCGCCAAGGCTTGGTCATACTCCTCACTTTGTTTGAATTTTTCAATTATCGCCTTTTCATCCTTCGTTAGACAATTTGATGATCAGTGTTTAGCACTTAGGTAGATCAGAGTTTATCATCAGAGTTTGACATAATGATATCAGTGTTATTATCAGTATTTATTGTCAAACTCTATGGAAGCAGTAAATCATGCAGTGATTTATCTGATTGAAGATCTTGAAGATTGCAAGGATATGTCGGTTACTCAATATATGGAAAGGAGCAATCAATATCTGTATCTAGTCATTCTTATGTAATCATATCAGTAGTAATTGATTGTGTAACTGTGTATATATAAACACATATAAGGTTAACACTACATGTGTCGATTATTGCTTAATCATTTTATGTAACCTAGCAGCTCTCAAGAATACTTGAACATTCTTTGAGAGAGTACTTTGTATTACTGTAATAGTTTTTATTCATCAATATAAAAATTGTTCATCATCTTACATGTTTATTTCGATTTGATTGTTCTATACTGTATTCACCCCCCTCTACAGTATATTTGAGACCTAACAATTAGTATCAGAGCTTAACTATTAATATACATACAGTGAAGATCAAACAAAAAAAATCATGTCTGAAAAGAATTCAAATAACCAATCCTCTGGGAACAATACTAGTAGATATGAGGCTATTAGGGTTCCTATGCTGAAGGCAAGTGAATATCCCATCTGGAAAGTGAAGATGCCTATGTTTCTGGAAGCCACAGATCCTGAATACCTTAACAGGATCTATGATGGACCACATGTACCAACTAAGCTCTCTGTTGTTGTTGGAGATGCACCACAAAAGGTTATTCCTAAGGAGAAGAAAGATTACACTCTTGAGGACAAATCTTCAATAATGAAAGATGCAAAGGTGAGACATCTTCTTCATAATAGTCCTGATAATGTTATGTCCAATAGGGTGATTGGATGCAAAATAGCATAGGAGATTTGGGATGCTTTGGAGGTAAAGTGTCAAGGAACTAAGGCCATCAAGAAGAACATGAGAATAATACTTACACAGGAGTATGAGCACTTTGATTCAAGGTCAGATGAATCACTGACAGAGATCTATGATAGATTTCTGAAATTTCTGAATGATTTATCTTTGGTTGATAAGGAATATGATCTTGAAGATTTTAATCTGAAGTTTCTTCTTGCACTACCTGAGAAGTGGGATCTCAAGTCAACAATCATAAGAGACAATTATGATCTTGTTGAGATGTCTCTTGATGAAATCTATGGTATGCTCAAAACTCATGAACTTGATATGGAACAAAGGAGCAAAAGAAAGGGAAGCAAATCAAGGTCAGTTGCCGAAAGTTGAAGAGAAAGTATCAAAAAATAAAGCTGTGAGGAAAAGCCTTTCTAAGGGAAAGGCAATGGTTGCAAAGTCTGATACCGAGTCATCAAATACTGAAGATGAATCAAATACTGATAACTCCACAGATACTGATGGAGATACTTATGATGAAGGGATGATGCAACTAGCAGCTTTAATAGTGAAAAGCTTAAAAAAGATGGGGTACAAACGCTTCAGAAAAGGAAAGAAATTTTCCAACAGAGGCTCATCTTCTGATAAAAGGAGTTTTAGTAAGAAAGATGAAAAAGAGTCAAAGTCTGCAAAGTTTGACAAGTCAAAAATCAAATGCTATAACTGTGATGGAATAGGGCATTTTACAACTGAATATAGAAAGCCTAAAACTGAAAGGAGTAAAGCTCTCATCACAAGGAAGACATAATGGGCTGATTCTTGAGATACTGATGAAGTCAATTATGCACTGGTAGCAAATACTGATGACTTTGAACCTCTGGAAGAAAAGGTACCTCAAACTACTCTTGCTTTTGATACTGATGATATTTCTGAGTTAAGAAAATTTCTCAAATGTATGCATGTTAGCTATAGGGATCAAACCTTAGAAAATGATAGAATTAAAATTGAAAATAAAGATCTTAAGAAAATGAATGATCACCTAGAAGCTGAGTTATTCTTTATGCTAGAAGTTCAAAAAAGAAAGAGATGATGCTGTTTATATTAAACAGGAACTGCTCAAAAAGCATGCTTATCTAGAAAAAGAACTAGCAAAAGAAAGAGAAATTATCAGGATTTGGACAAAGTCAGGAAGAACAACTCAGGAAATACTTGAAAATTATTGTTGGAAATCTGGATTAGGTTATGTGAAACCTAAAGAAAATGAAGCTGAGATTAAGAAACCATTAACTCCTGCCAGAGTTATAAAAAGAGATAGATCTATGCTTACACCTGTTAAGTTTAACTTAAATATTGATGATGTGAAATCAGTAAATGAAAGAGGATCAACATCAGGAACTAAGCCTAGCTTAAATACTGATAGCTCTATACAGGTAAAAGCTAAGACAATAAACATTGGTTTAATGCCTCAGAAGCAACTTAAGCATAAGTTGAAAGAAATCACAAAGAAAAATAAGGAATCACAGCCTAGGAAGAATAGGAATGGAAAGAAGGAATATATAAGGAGAATAATTATAGATCAATTCTTAATGCGCCTAGAAAAGCTTGTTTTAACTGTGGTAGTACTAATCATATCTCTGTGAATTGCAGGAAAAATAAGAATATCACAACTGTCAGACCTAAATCAGAGTTTAGGCATGGGACGGTTAGATATAGGCCATAGAATCCATGTTTTCATTGTGGTAGTATATGGAATTCCATTTACACATGTAAAGAGTATCACAGTTTGTATTATAACTATTATGAACTGAAACTCTCTTTGAAAATCAATAAAGTTAATTCTACATGTGTAACTCCTGATATTAAGACTATTAACATAAATGATAGAAAGTCTTCTGCTTCAAATGTTAACAAACTTAATAAGACCAAATGATCCAAGCAAGTATAGGTCCTTAAAATTCTAACTAGTGGCTTTACTGAGTGCAGGGTAACACGAAAAATATTCTAGTTTTGGACAGTGGATGTTCAGGACATATGACTAGTAATAAATCCCTACTATCAGAGTTTAAGGAAAAAGCTGGCCCAAGTGTTTCTTACGGAGATGGCAACACAGGAAAGACTATGGGATATAGCAAAATCAATCTTGGGAATGTCATCATAGAAAATGTAGCTCTAGTTGCAGGACTCAAGCATAATTTGATCAGTATGAGTCAACTCTGTGACAGAGGTTATCATGTGGACTTTTATGAAGATCATTGTCTGATTGCCAGTATTTCAACTGGCAAAATTGCTTTGAAAGGATATAGACATGGTAACATTTATGCAGCCAAGCTTTCCATAAATACTGATGGCTCAGAAATTTGTCTTCTGAGTAAAGCTTCAATTGAAGAATTGTAATAACCCGAAATTTTTGGCTAATTTGAAAATTTCTGATGAATAGTAATTTTGCTGATTAAGAAATGTAATCAGGTCACACTATATAGGACGTCTTGGATGGAAATTCTGAGCCCGTATTAGTGTTCGGTAATGAATA
>PHNY01298827.1:1953-28386 GCA_003724115.2 Anethum foeniculum
ACATTTGTTTTCTATTAGTTAGTGTTCAACCCATTAGTTATAAATGTACTTGAATTTTATTAAATCTCTATTAAGAAGTGCAAAAAAAACAATACAACTACAATATAATAAAAATTAATATAGTACTAGGGTTATGTATTCTAAAATTTTGGTATTAACTAAATAATTATAAAATTATTTAAAAAATTTATATTATTAAATCACAACTACTAATACGAATTGACTTCTATTCCCTGTAGACTTTGTTTTTTATTAGTTAGTGTCCATCCAAGTCTTGATTTACTTTTAAATTTGAAATATTTTTTAACAATAAAGAAATAATAATAAATGACTTTACTGACATTATTTTACTTTAAACTGAAAATTATTTGACTAGTGTATTTAATAATTAAGTAATATCATATAAACTATAGTGGAAAAAAAATTATCAAGACATATTGAATAATATTTAATAATCTAAAATAATACAGATGTTTGGTTCATAAGATAGTTGTACAATTCGTTTCACAAAAGAATCTTATTAGTAACAAGCTAACGTGTTAGATTTTTGTAACAAGTAAAACAACTACCAGGTGAAGTAGAACTATAAGGTGGTATTTCGTAACTGCACGTAGGTTCAATTTATATTAATTACATATTTTAATAGCATTTATTTATTATATATTCTCATCAAATTTAATTCTTTACGATTATTAATTTAATTTGATACTAATATTTTAATTTCTATTCATATTTTGCACGGGTATGAGGTTTAATTCTCTAGAAAATACTAATTTAATATTTTTAATCTCGGGCCCGTGCGAAGCACGGGTTACCAACTAGTATATATTATAATTCAAATTTTAATAATTCTTTTTCATTTATCCCAACAAAAAATAACATTATAATTCATTTTTCTAAAAACAAGTTATAGTAATACGGTCCATAAGTTTTAAGTTTAGACAACAATATACGATCAGTTATTTGAAAAATTGGCACCATCTACTACTTTAACAGACTTCACATGATTTGTTGAAGTAGTTTCAAAATTATAGTCGCCCCTTAAACGAACATCGACAATATGGAAATTTGGACCCGTCACATTTTTTTGTCTCACCGTCCAATTTCGTATTTTGTTTTGTTTTCTTCCAAATTTTGATGGCGCAACAGATTTTTCTTTTTAATACAGGCTTAAGCATGCGTCTTGTTGCATTTTTAAACGTTAGATACTTTTTCCACCGTTAAGGACTTTTAAAAGTACTATTTAAGTTTGAAATCAAAGTAAGAATAGTTTATATTGGACTCCTTTGGAAAATCTTAAAATAAGTAACTTATGACTTAAAATGAAAAAATGACTCATAAGTGATAAGTAGATGAATAACTATAAGGGTCGTTTGGTTCAAGAATCGGTATGGGGTTGGAATCAGGAATCGGGTTAAGTTGGTATGTGTTTGGTTCAGTGCTGGATTTAAAATATTTTAGAGTTTTTAATATTAATTATTTTAAATACTAATTTTATTATTATTTTAATATCTTCTTGTTTCGTTAATTTATTTTTATATGAAACATTACATTTAATTTTTTAAATAGAAATGGAAAAAAGAGAAATAAATTTGATTTCTCATATCCCTTCCTCATACCTACCTTCCACTAGGGTATGAAAAACCTATACTTTGGAGTTTAAGGAATGAGTTTCAAATTTTAATTTTCTCAATCAAACATAGGTATAGGGTTGGAATGACTGAAACCCAAACCTGATTCCAGAAACCCTCGAACCAAACGACCCCTTAGTTATATTAGTGTTTAGATAATTTTTCTTATAAGTCAGAATTTTTTTTTAATTAATGAACTAAAATAAATAAAAATTTTAATATAAAAATTTTAATTCGTGAATTTTAAATTAAATTAACATTTAAAAACATACATTTTAAAATTAACATTAATAAAAAAGTGATTAAAATAAGTTGAGAAAAAGTACATCGTTACTAATATTCAACTTATCAGAGTATAAGTTGTAAATACGACTTATAAGTTGGATCGACAAACACTCGTCGATAAATTATTACGGGTTTATAAGTAAAGGAGGTGCCAAATAAGCCCATTATTTATTATGATATTTTTTGAAGTTATTTCTTTATCTGGTCCTAGGTGACACTGCTTCACCACTGCTGCATGCGTAATAAAATATGAGAGAGTAAAATATTTGTTGAACTAAACAACTAGTGACATATTTCAAAAACAAAAATCAGTGACATAATCGGTTAACAGAATCTTTAACAATAACAAATATTAAATATTTTTAAAATTAATTTAATAATAAAATTTTTCAAAAAAAAAAAAAAAAGTATTTCCCGAAAGTACCCATATAAGAATACAATCATAATTACATAAGAGTCCAACCTAAATTCTAAAATTATACATGAAAAATAATTGTATTCTCCACTGTTCACGCCGCTCTACTCTTTCTTGCTTTGTTGAGTCGTCGTAGCTTTCATCAATTTTCGTCGAAGAAAAATCCTAAATTTATTAATTTTTTGTTTTCTTTTTTATTTTTAATAGTCTTTCTACTCAGGTGAGGATTTATGCCTTTTTATATTATTTATTTTTATTAAATTTCTTATTGGTGAGAATTTTTTCCAATATATTTGGATTTGCATGTGTAGCCTCTCTTTGAAAGAATTTGGTTTGGTGTGATTTAATATTGAGGATGTTAGATTTTTAAAGTTTTGATTTAGTAGTAAAATCTTTTATGAAATTGTATTTATGATAGATAGTTCTGGTTGTGGCGAAGCGAATAAATGTATATATACAACTTAACAAATTATTTGATTGTATTTTCAAAAATACTGGACTAATCAATCTATTTTATGTTTATTCAACTCGATTGTATTTATAAATGCCGTATAATTTTTTGTTATTTAATTAATTCCCCTTAAAAAAATATTACATGAATTATGAATTGTACACTTTAATTATTTATTAATATTCCCGGTTGGTTGAGAGCGTGACTTAGAGGTTTACTATCCGGAGATCACTGGTATTCCACTAAGAGACACGGAAGTAAGATTGTCCATTTGTCTTGCTGAGTGGGCAAACTAGCCCCAAACTATTAGTAAACTATTAGTAGTTTTTTGGATTAGTCGAGTTGCAGGCAAACTAACCCCAGACACTGAATTATAAAAAAAATGAAAAAATTATTGATAACAGGCAAGCGAAAAATGAAAAATCATAAGTTTTAACCATTAAATTTCATATAGAGAATGATATTGTATAATTACAATATTTTTATGCTATTTTTTTTTAAAAAAAAATCGAAAGCAAAGAGAAAAGCATGAAAATCACGGCAACACTGTTGAATATTTGACACGATCAAGTCCTCTCAACGGGCACAGCGTCAAAACAGCAGCAGAATCCAACAACAAAGACTTCGTCTACTTATCTCATCCTCCTTGCCCCCCACCATCACCGGCCCAAGTTACACGAGATATATATACATGCATGTATACATTTAAATTCGTATAATAGTGGTACCAAAAAGAAGGGTCAATATATTTCCACCAATTTTAGGTTCTAAGCTAATGGAGAGTCCACTGTCCACTCTATTTATACATTTTTTCAGTGCCTAATTATTTACTTTTGTCTTTACCACCTTTAACTCTTTACTTGTCATTCACTAAATGAGAAACCTCACATTTCTACACTA
Organism: Anethum foeniculum; assembly: GCA_003724115.2. NCBI lineage: Eukaryota > Viridiplantae > Streptophyta > Magnoliopsida > Apiales > Apiaceae > Anethum > Anethum foeniculum. The sequence goes on from PHNY01298827.1 coordinate 5,636, forward strand.
AAATATACTCCATAAAATTTTTGAACTTATTCATGGATCTTCTTAGTGTTTTGAATAAACACTTCATTGGAGAGATCATGTCTAGGTTTTATACTTGTTTCTGTGTTTTGTCATGCTCCTTGATTTTTGATGTTTTTGGGTTTCTAAACAACTACATCTCCAGGTATTTTGTAGTTCAGTATGTACTTAAGTTGTTATTGTTTTTTCTTGAAATGAGTGTTTGAGTATCTATGACTTTTTTTTGCAGATTATGGGCTGTTGATGAGAGGAAATCAAGCTCTGTTGTCTTTCCGCAATTAGTTGTTGATGATGACGATGATGGTGGTGGTGATGATAATGATGAATCTTTGAGAAAATCTGTGTCTGATGAGCATGTTGAGAAAGGGTTTTTAGAATTTTCTTTTGGATTTAACAAGTTGGATCAAGATTTTCAAGAAACAGAGTGCTCTGTTTCCTCTGTTTCTAAATATGAGTTTGTGTCGAGTAGAGATGTAAGTGGTTTCGTACAAGTGCCAGAAACAATGAGCTTTTCTGTTGAAGAATCTTTTGAAGGTTTTGTTGAAAAAGATTTTATTTCGTTTAATGGGGTTTTAAGAAATAAAGATATCGAAGAAGAAGATTTTGAGGGTTTAAGGAAAGGAGAGTCTGATGAGTTTATTGATTTCAAGGTTTCGGATTTGAGGAATGATCAACAGCTTATTTCACAAGTAGAGTTTGTTCATCATGATCAAGGTGAGGGTTGTTCAGAAGATGCTGGTTTGAATGAAAAAGAAGGATTACACTCTGAAATAGATGAGCTTTCTGAGAATCCTGATGAAGGGATAAACGATTCTTTATCGGACAAAACCGTGGATTCAAGGGAGAGTATTAGTATGAGAATTTCAAGCTCTTCCGATGAGGAGGATTTTACTTTTGATAAATTTAATTTCGACGATATTGATGATGATGAATTTATAGAATTGGAACCCCATATGCATCATTCTGGTGATGATCTTATTAAAGAAAATCCAGATGGCGATTTCCACGATAACAAGTTTGACGATGAATTGGAGACACAATCTTTAAATGGTTTAGAAAATTATGAAGAACGCTGTTCGGAAGAAAGGACATCGCCAGATGGCGATTTACATGATAACAAGTGTGACGATGAATTTGAGACACGATCTTTAAGTGGTTTAGAAAATTCTGAAGAACGCTGCTCGGAAGAAAGGACATCAATGGAATGGGAATCTGATGAAGAAGATGAAGAGGAGGACTTCTTGATGGAGCACAAGTATTTGATTGAACAGATGAAGATGGAGGCCAAACATTCAAGAACCGGAGGACTTCCCACAATCTTAGAAGAATCCGAAACAACGAAGATTCCTGATGATTTGAAGCCACTGCAAATCGATGAAACATTCGACCATTCTGATCGCATGGAAGAGATACAAAATTTCTACAAGAGCTACTCTGATAAAATGCGAAAAATGGATATCTTGAATCGCCAAACAATGCATGCAATTAGTAAGTTTAAGTTCTTTCACCTTCTTTAATTTACTTACTCTTAGTAAATCTAAATTTGGCAATCCATGGTTCCCAGAATATTCGCATATGGAGGATTTTTCAAAGGAAAAAAGTCCGAGGTTAAAAATATTTTTTTTCCTTCTGATTTTTCTACTAAAAAAATATCTTAGTGACTATTCAGTAGATAGCAAGGCCAGAAAAATGAAACTCTTATTTAATTTCAGAAAGATTTTCTAAATTGTATGTACAGAAGCTCCTTTCATGCCATATGGTGCGTCTCCATCCTCTTTATGCAATTAGTGACCCACCAAGACATTGACATATAGCTACCAAACATTATTCTGATATCTTTCCACATACTAGTATTCAATTAACATGAGAAGGCCACCAAAAATTCCTAATTGTTGATTAACCAAACTTTTGCTCATGGTCTCTATGTCCTCTTTCGAGCAATCACTGAGAACAGCTTGCCCTATTTTACTCGTATTAATTCGGTCTAGCACCAAGATTTAATGAAATGAACCACATTTAAATTTACTAATATGTACTGGTAACTGCTGTAGGTTTTATTCAGTTAAAGGAGCCTGTGAAACTTATTTCAAGCCACAAGTCTGCAGTTTCAGCACTGAAATCCAAATTTCTGATGAATTTTAATCAAGGAAAAAGACGTAAAATATATGCTGATCAGACATTGAAGAAGTCCATGATCGATTTGCATAGAGATTTAGAACGTGTATATGTTGGACAAGTTTGCATTTCATGGGAAATCCTGCATTGGCAATATACAAAAGCTCAGGAGTTGCAAGAGCAAGATCCTCAAGAATGTTATACTTATAACCAAGTTGCAGGGGAATTTCAACAGTTTCAAGTGCTTTTGCATAGATTTTTAGAGGACGAACTATTTGAAGGGCCAAGAGTACAAAATTATGTCACCAAACGAATTGCCATCCTCAGTCTTCTTCAAGTTCCAATAATCAAAAGTAACATACTTGACATTTGTTTTTATCCATAATCAGAAATTTATTATGGTATTTGATACTTATATTTTGACGGTGCAGATGATCGTTTGAAGAATAAGATAGTAGGAGAATATGATGCAATTTCTATAGCAGTGCTAAAAGAAACCATAGAGGAATCAATGCGTGTTTTCTGGGAATTTCTTCGATCTGATAAACACGAAGATACTTTCGTGTTGAAGCAATATCACGGCACCAAGCTTGATCACCAAGATTTTGCAGCACATTTAGAGCTTCTTATGGAAACCAAGTCAAAGCTTCAGAAGGTTTGCTTCCACACTAGTTATCATTGTACCATGTACTTTAAGTTTGTTTCTTTTTGTTATTATAGTTCTTTTATTGGATAAGTTATAATTACAAATCTTACTTTTGCTTTATCAAAATAAGAACATACTCTAAGATGCTTTTGTTAACTTTTGTAAATAACAAGTTAGTTGTTTCTGATTGTGTGCAGAAGGAGAAAAGACTAAAAGAGATCCTAAGAAGTGGTAACTGCATAGTAAAAAAGATACAAAAACATCAAGGGGGAAGGGTGAAGCATGATTTACTCATTTGTCAGGTGGAGTTGAGATTAGTTTCAAGAGTATTACATATGTCAAGGTGTACTACAGATCAGCTAATATGGTGTCAATCTAAGCTAAACAAGATAAACTTTGTTAACCGAAAATTTTCTGTAGAACCATCATTTTTACTTTTTCCTTGTTGAATTTTTGTACCTCTTAACACTAGTAGATCCACATAGTATACAAACATAGTATTAGAATACGAAAGTATAACTTGAAGGAAAATTAGCTTTGCTTGAACTGTAGTTTTTGCAGTTCATTATATGTATATAGCGAAGCTTCTTTGGTTCAGTTTACTTTTAATAAAGAAAAAAACTTACCTTTACTTCTTTAATCGAGTAGAAAAGAAACATTCTCTTTACTTCTTTAGTCAAGTAACAAGAAACATTTCCTCTGCCTCTTTAATCAAGTAGCAAACTAATTCATAGTTTAAAGAAATGAAAACTTGCTAATTGATAAAGCTAGAATGGGTTGGAAAAGTTGCTACACTAATTAGGCCGTGTCGTTCAAATATTTCGGACCTGACCTATGTACAGCCATGTATAATTGTATATAACTCTGCTGGGCATTTGGCTGCTATCATCTATAATCTGCATTCATATATGTGAGTTGCTTGCATTAGTTACTTAGCTTGTTTTGAAAGACCTGTGTTATACTTTTACTTTTGCTCTAGGGTCATAAGCTTTGTACTCGATACATCTGTACTTGATGATCTGATTTCTGTTGCAAGAAAAACAAAAACACAAGCAAATGAATTTGTGAAACCTTAATTTTCAATTTATTAAACATAATTAACATTTTGATGCATCGTCGACACATAACACAAGACATAAGTCCTAACAGGAAACATGGCATCAGACCACTACAGGGAGAACATTGATATCCCAAGACATAATTTTCAGTCACTAGAAAGATTCAAAATCAACCAGAAATCTGGATAGACTTAACGTCAGGCTTCTTGACATCCTCCTTAGGCACAGTTACAGTTAAAACCCCGTTTTCCATTGCAGCCTTCACCTGATCAACTTTGGCATTCTCTGGAAGCCTGAACCTCCTCATGAACTTTCCGCTGCTCCTTTCAACACGGTGCCAAGTGTCGCCCTTCTCCTCCTGCTCACGGTTCCTCTCCCCGCTTATCTGAAGCACCCGATCATCTTCCACTTCCACCTTCACTTCCTCCTTTTTAAGCCCTGGAACGTCCGCTTTAAACACATGAGCCTCAGGAGTCTCCTTCCAGTCTATAACCGCATTCGCAAATGAAGACTCGCCAGAATGTAATTGTTTAGATAGCTTCTGGAAGCTGGCATTGTCAAACGGAAAGCCCTGGAATGGATCCCACACGTCGAGAGAAAATGGATCAAATGCATTTGATGATCTGCGACCAAAAAAGCTGGGAATGATCGACATTTTCTTCTGTTTCAAAACCTCTTAAAAATATTACTTGAATTGTTGTATATTAGAAGAATTAGCAAAGCAATTTTTTTCATTGAGCAAAAAAGTGGTAGGGGAAGCTATTTATAAAGAAACCAAGGAGAAGCGGGACTAGGTCTAGTAGATTTGTGATAGTACCAGATTTTTCTGATATTTTTTTACACACTTTCCAGAATGATCTAGATTTTGCTCGTGACACGACTTTTATTTTAGAACACAAATTCATGGCCCTTATCCTGTCCCTTTCTCTGATTGGCTATTACTGTCCGATGAAATTTTACTTGATTTCCATAATTAGGATGAGGAACATTCTGGAAACATCAGGATACCTCTTTCAACTTCCACTCCCCTTACTATAAAATGAACTTCCTCCACCACTCTGCTCCACACCAAGAGTTATCATCTGCAAATTCATACAACAAACAACAAATCAATTAACATATCTGCGAGTCTTTCAAACAATTCAAAGAAGAAAATGTCGATGATTCCAAGCTTTTTTGGTCGAAGATCAAATTCATTTGATCCATTCTCTCTGGACGTGTGGGATCCTTTCCAGGGTTTCCCTTTTAACAACTCCAACTTGGGGCAGCTCTCTAACCTGTTTAGTTCGGGAGAGGCGTCTTTTGCCAATGCAACGATAGACTGGAAGGAGACTCCTGAAGCTCATGTGTTTAAAGCGGATGTGCCAGGGCTTAAGAAAGAAGAGGTGAAGGTGGAAGTGGAAGATGATCGGGTGCTTCAGATAAGTGGAGAGAGGCATCGTGAGCAGGAAGAGAAGGGTGACACTTGGCACCGTGTTGAGAGGAGCAGCGGGATGTTCATGAGGAGGTTTAGGCTTCCAGAGAATGCGAAAGTTGATCAGGTGAAGGCTGCGATGGAAAATGGGGTTTTAACTGTGACTGTGCCTAAGGAGGATGTCAAGAAGCCTGATGTCAAATCTATTCAGATTTCTGGTTGAGTTCAGGACTTGTGTCTTAGTTTGTCAATGTTCTGTCCTGACTCTGCATTAGCATTGCTGGTGTTGTTTCTAAAACTTATGTATTGCGTTTTAAATCTGGTGTGTTATTTATCATGAATAAATTAAACAATTATGGTTTCGAAATTTCTTCCCACTGGTGAACTTGCTAGCTAATCAGTTAATTTTGATTTGGTAGCTTCATTATTAAACAATGTACTTGTTACCCATCCAAGAGAGCTTCTGCAAGAGTAAATATCGATTCTCATATCATACTGGTACATGAATTTGGCGTGCAAATGCACTGCTCATCGCTAAACAACACATATATGGAGTGCGTGCATCACTTCCCTTATCTACAAATTTCACAATTTTGTTGTACACTTTACTGCTATATATATTTACAATAAGAACTCAAAATTAAGATTTATTTTACAAATCTTCGTCTTCTCTTATATCTTTCTAGTTATTGCATTCAACTTCCAGGTTAACTGCAACGACCTTTGCGATACCAAACTTTGTCGAATTTGATCTAACTTTGAATTGTGGCAATGTTGTAGCAACAACACCATATGAACCATCATCCTCCTTTTTCAAGTCACCAGGAGGCAAGAAACAATCCATTGACAGTCCCTTAATGTTGAAATCGACTTCTTCAATAGTCCAGACCTCTTCCATTTGTGTGTTCAAATGACTAACTTCGAAGTTTTCACCAAACCTAAACAATGACACAGATGTCTTGCCTGCATGTGCAATATTAACACCATCAATTGTTCTATAATCTTGGATTAGTGACTCCATTGTTGTCTCCCAAAGAACATTGTCGTTTTCAGGGATTTTGGACTTAATTCGAAGGAGATGAGAATCTTCTAGTTTTACAAGGAGGCCTGTCTTTTGGCTAAAATATCCCCAGATTGTGTGCTGGATGATATCTACATTGCCACTGCTTCTTTCTCTTAGAGCTGACTTGTTTGCTTGCAGTTTCAACACAAAGCAGTCTTCATTATTGACTGTCTTTTCGCCAACACATATCGAGTTAGAGAATAAATTTGCCGTATTCTTTGGATCAAGACCCTGTAAAATAGAATTTACATGATGATCAGTGCTAGTTCTATGTAGTAAACAGATTGTAAATTGTAAAAGATTGTCATTGGTTTCATCTTAGCTAGTTACACCCCTAATCAAATCAAGACCAGTTCAAATGGGCTACCTCTAATAATATTATATGATCCAGAAGCTGACTTTTAGTAACAATTACCAAAATTCAAATTCAGACCAACAATCATATTGACTTTTAAGTAGTCTAGTAGTACTTATTAATCTGGAAAATGAAAATGCTTAAAAGCAAAGTAGAAATATAGCTGGATTGGTGGCTAGATGGTGAGTCAGGTCCTACATAAAATGACTAACAAAGGAACTGAAAGAATCTGTGAGTTGTAACTAACTTAAAAATTCATAGGACGCGCTATCTCTTTTATTTCTTAAAGTCTAAAAGATCCTCAAAAACGAATTTGGTGCATCAGCTTTAACAAACTTTCCAAGGTAGGTTCAATAAAGTAAACCAAAATCCATGACCCACAATTTCATTAACATGATTCCATACTAAACTTTTACCAACAGAGTCGACAACTCGAACATGATATGTACTGCTGAACAAGACGATCATACAAATCTAATTATAGTTTTAAAGAAGTAAATGAGTGTAAAATAAAAATTTAAACGTAATTTCTAAGTACCTGCAGAGAACGACGGAGAGGTCGAGGTGGACCACGAGAGGCGTGGGAGTTGTGCCACGGTGTCTGCCTCCATGCCACCTTACCATCACTACCAGCACTGATCTTGTAGCCAGAAACTAGCAACTCCAAGCACCAAAGATCAGGCCTTTTTTGCCATAACACAAATCCTCCCATTTCTCCACCTCCATTTTTAATACTCCTACTTTTCATCATTTTACCATCCCCACTAATAAACTCTGATGTTGCCATCTTCACCTTCCCCATCGCGTACATGCTATCAATGCGATTCAATGCATTTTCTCCTCCACACGCTGCTATATACTGTTGCACTATGTACTTAGCCATTGCACCTTCCTGCATACATTTAACCTTAGAAATTAGACAATGTTACCAAATGAAAATCCAGAAAGTCTTATACAATTTTTTCCATCCTAGACCAAGTAAATAAATTAATTCGATTTATTGTTTTTTTTCCATTAATGATCAGTTGTTAATTTTTATTAAATGTCCCTCAGAAAGGTAGCTACACAAATAACAATGTGCAAACCATATTTGTAACAAGGACATAGGCCAAGGTATAAGCTGTAGTAACAAAACCAAAGAGAAGTTTGATCAATGACTTACAATAGGGTGATCTTTGATGTTCCTGCTCATAGTATGATCCGAATGGACTGGAAGAGGGACCAAAGGAGCTCCGACGACACTGAGCAACAGCTGGATATCACAAATATTACGACACTCCAAGCCAGTTGACGTAGGAGATTTAGGAGACTTCTCGCCGTTTTGTTTAATCCATGATCTCATGTTTTTCCATGACACATTCTTGTGATTAGTTTCAAAAGTCTCTTCCGGAATAGGCACTTCAAGAACAGTTTCCAGACCATCATATCCATCCAAGTTTGGGCACAATGTCCTCATAATGTACAAAAATCAGAGAATATTTAGAATATCGAAAGCGAGATATTTCGAACTTGATCACAAAAGAGAAGAGAAGCTATGGAGCATTGGTTGTGGTATGGATATTTATGAAACTGAGAGAGAAGAAGAAGAATATATTGTGAGTGCCTTGGATTCAAAGTGAGGGTGTGAAATAAGCTATATTTACATGGAGGAGGAGAGGATTGACCTACCGACCGTGGGCCGTTCACTAACGTGCAACTTTTTGTTTATGTCGTGACTGCACGCATCTGTATATCTATGTTGCGACTGAAAAATGTAGACAACTTTTCGTCTATTTGTGTTGATTTTATTTTGTGTAAATTAAAAATGTTTTGAGGGTAATGATTTTAGGAATCGGATTTATATGTGATGGGATCATAATTCATAACTAATATCATTCATAACATGGAGGAAATCTAGAACGGCCCCTGCATGCCATAAGATGATGATTTCTTTAGTTTAATTTGCTGCCACCTTCTTGAATATTATCTCATCACACGTGCTGGGCACATAGGTAGCCCCATTTGGCCATATTATTATAAAGGTAGTAAAAATCGGAAGATATGAAATATTTGATTAAGGGTTAATTGTAGGAAAATGATTAATAGAATAAAATCGGATAGATTTAACATTTTAATAACATTTAATATGTTAATTATATATATATATATATATATATATATATTCTTTAAAAAAATTAAATTATTAAATAAAAAAAATGTGAAGTACCTTCGCATTATCCTAAACTTTCCGGTTAACTCAAATTATCTTTTCTAAAATTTCTCACCTATATTAATAAGTTTTCCCTTAACTCAAATCAGCATTTTCTAAGTCTACTAAAGTTTTTCTATCATATTAATATTTTCTTAAAATTTTCTAACTATATTAGTATTTTTTTAAACTTCATTTTGAAGTAAAAGGTAATAATTTCATTTTCTCCTTAAATCAAATGATCATATTATAGTTCGCTAAAATAAGGTTACCATCTTATAATTCTTCTAAAATTTCTCTATCACATTTAATAAAGTTTCTCTATCATATTAATATTCGCTTAAGTTTCTTTTCAAGATAGAGTTACCATCTTACAATTATGCTAAAATTTCTTTATCATATTAATATTACTTTCCTTTCAATATTACTTTCTTTTCAAGATAAAATTAACATCTTAATAATTTTTTTTTGCTAAATTACCATCTCAGCGGTTGCAAATTAAACTTATCATTTTAATATTTTTCTAAGCTTAATTATATATTAAACAATAAAAATTAAACTGTCTACTTTTAATCTTAGATAAGTTATAATGGTACAAAAGTTAAATAATAGTTATAGATGTTTATTGTTATAGAATAAAATAATAATAAGATGTCATGAAACAAATTGTTAAATTAGTTTTTAAAATATTTAAATAAAAGTTTATGATATTATAAAATTGATAATCAATTAATAACTAAATTAATTTTTACTTTCAAAAAAAATAACTAAATTAATTTTATGATATTAGATTTTTGAATAATAAGAGAGCGGAATTATTGGGGTAAACATGTTTAACCTAGAGTTATTCTTTAGATTTTTCTATGAATACTATATATTCATTATATTTATTCAAAATTTCTAATGATCAGGACCAAGATCAAATAGAAAATGTGAAAAAAAAGAGGAAATCTAACATTATTTTAAAAAACATTTTCATTTATTTTATTTAAAAGCACATTATGTAAAATATTTCTAAATAATATATAGAAATATTATAAGGCCGTAGTACGGCTTAGTAAATTAGTTTTAGTTAAATAAATATTATTAATTTTAATCTAAATTAAAATATATGTGTTAATTAATTCAAAAGAAAATTTAAAATTTAATTTTATCCGTGCTATGCGTATCTAATTTAAGTTGTCCTATAACACATTTTATAGAACACAAAGCACAAAATTATAATTTATGGAATATGTAACACAATTTTCAATTAATCGTATTAATAATCTCGATTGACAATAATATTAAATGCACATTTTTTAAAAGCAGTGCCACATATTCGAAAATGATTTCAAAATTTGTTTCAAAATAATACAGGACTTGATTCTATTAGTAAGACTCATACATATACATATATAATGGATCCCTATAGTTAAGGAGGAAATAACAAATAAACAAATAATATATGGACAACTTAGTATTTTGAAACATTTTTTTGAAATATACACTAACATTTCTCTTAAAAAAGTTTCATGCCGCGGCTTTATATTTTAATTAGTTACATTAACGATAAAATCTGGAAAAAGGGTTTTGGTATTTACTCCCTCCGTCCCACAATACTAGTCTCTTTTGAAAGAAATTTTTTTCTCATAATACATGTCAACTTTTCCTTTCCAATGCAAATATAATGACATTATTTCAAAATTAGCCTTCTTGAAAATTGTATAATATTTAATAAGTGTTTAGTAAGAGTCTACATTCATTCATTTATGAGGGGTATAAGTGGAAAAATATCATCAAATTAATGATTTCTTAATATGCGTAATTTTTTCAAAAAAGACTTGTATTATGGGACGGAAAAAGTATTAAAAGGGAAAATAAGAAAGCTAAGACAACTTAATTACAGATGCATGCATGAATGAATGTCCGTATCTACTTCTCACGAACAACACTTTGCTGCATTTGATCGTAAAAGTAAGAAACACTCACCTAAATTTTATAATTAAAAAATATACATGTCCGCAGTAATTCTCGCCGGAGCAACCGGCCGACATTACATTTGATTATTACTTTAAACTAAAATAAATAATGTATCGTTGCAAGATACTCAATCTCTGCAGTTTTTATCCAGATTATAGGCATCAACGGAATCTGAGCTGGATATATGGTTGATCTATTGTATTCTAATCAGTCTACTTAAACAATTTGATTAAGAAATTAGAATTGGAGGTTAACAAAATTTTATATAGAATAAATAAAGACAGAAATGTGTGCTTAAAAAAGTCTACAATCATGCCCTGCACGTTCTGATGAAATTTATACACTTCTGGTTCGTCATAACCTGTATATACATACATATACACGCATGTACAAAAACAAAAGAGTATGACTAGGTGAATGAATAAATTAAATATTTTATGCAATCTTGATGATATATTTTAGTACCTCGTATTATAAATGTTTTGTCATGCAACGACATGTACACATCGGATTCTAGTTTGTGTTACCAGTTTATACGACCTATCATGCATCATAGTATTACAAACAAAAAACAGAAATTATGAAATAATTTTGGTTAACGTATGTGCAATTCACGTTTGTGAAAATAATGCGGTATTGTTTGGGTCAAGTGGTATGTGCATGCATTTGATCTGATAATAATTTCTTTATATTATATATCTTGAAATTAAATTTAGTGCGTTCTACTTCTACAAAAAGGGAAGGAAGCGAGTGTCTATTTGGAGTAAAGGGGATTATGATATGGTAGTCACGTAAATAAATCTGATTGTTAAAGACATATTAACGTAGTCAATGTTTATCCAAAAGAATTACGTAGAAAGATCAGAATGCCTTTACTTGACTTGATTCTTAAGCTGATAAAATTGTGAAGTTTAAGTAATTTCTTTATGTTATTTCTAAGGCAAAAATCCAAATGCAAAGGCACATACTGACAAAACAAATGTGTCCGAAATATTTATAAAATTCATCAATCAAGATGCAAAATTTTCACATGACTCGTTAAAAATGACCTTTTTCGTTGATAACCCAAATGTACTGTAAAAGCAAGGATTGCAACCGCTGAACTCTTGGGGTTTTTATAGTACTATATTGGCTTGGATTCTTGATACTATCTTCGCTTTATTTATGAAATGTAGTAATACATATTTTTCAATAATTGCCCGTATAAATTTATTTTTTGATTGTCTTTGGACTAAACTGGTTTGTTCTGGCTCGTCTCTTTTATCTTGTTAGAACATTTCATCTAATTTCACTATATATCAATAGTTTGATAATTTTATAAGTTATATTCGGCCAAAAATTGAAGTTGTTGATTTCCTATCCACCTTTACTTATATTATCCGGGGAATGTGGAAGTGCAGGAACTCCTACATATTCATATCAAGGTTTATCCAAACATTGTTATTATTGCTTTCATTAATTATGTTTTACACGATACTCCAACCTCCTGCATCCTGACAAGGCGTCAGGACCGGATGGGCTGAATCCAGCATTTTTTCAACAATTCTGGTCAATGTTGGGAAAGGATGTCTTCATTTGCTGTAAGGAGTGGTTGTGTAGTGGTTCGTTTCCTGCTAATCTAAACGACACAAATGTCGTGCTTATTTCAAAGAAAGAGAACGCCAGTTGCATGAAGGACCTTAGGCCTATAGCTCTCTGCAATGTTCTCTATAAGATCATGGCAAAGGTTTTGGCAAACAGGTTGAAACTTGTTCTGCCTGAGTTAATTTCTGAGAACCAGTTGGCGTTTGTCCCTGGGAGGAACATAACTGACAATGTATTGGTGGCTTTTGAGGTCATTCATCATATGAATAAGAAAAATCGAGGCACTGATGGTGAAGTAGCTCTCAAACTGGATATTAGCAAGGCATATGATAGGGTCGACTGGTCTTATTTGAAAGCTAGAATGAAAGGGATGGGGTTTTGTGACAAATGGGTAGAGTGAATTATGATGTGTGTTACCACAGTATCGTATGAGTTTTGTCTAAATGGGTCGTCTATTGGGCCTATTGTGCCTATGAGAGGGCTTAGGCAGGGAGATCCCCTCTCCCCGTATCTCTTTCTTCTTTGTGTTGAGGGCTTATCTAGATCGTTAAATAATGCAGCTGCTGCAAATGTTATTCATGGTGCCCAAATCAGTCCGACTGCTCCAGTTATCACCCATCTTCTTTTTGCTGACGACAGTTTCCTGTTCTTTCGAGCGAATAATACAGAGACAATGGCTATAAAAGCTTTGCTGGAGGAGTATGAGAGACTCTCAGGTCAATCCATTAATTTTCAAAAGTCTGGTGTGTTCTATAGTGTAAATGTCAGTCGAACGAAACGTGCTGAGTTGTCAAGTATTCTTGGTGTTAGAAATGATTTGTGTCAAGGAAAGTATCTGGGTCTTCCTTCTTTAGTAGGGCGATCAAAAAAACGAGTGTTTGACTTTGTGAAAGAAAAGGTTTGGAAGAAGATTCAAGGTTGACAAGCTAAACCTATCTCTCGAGCTGGTAAGGCGATTCTTATTAAAAATGCTGCTCAATCGATTCCTTCCTATTGTATGTCGTGTTTTTTACTTCCTAAGTCACTATGTCAAGAAATAGAAAAGATGCTTAATAGATTTTGGTGGAATTCGGGCTCGGGTGACAGAAAAGGCATTCACTGGTTATCTTGGAACGCAATGAGTATGTCTAAAAGCAAAGGGGGCATGGGTTTCAGAAGTTTGTATGGTTATAATATAGCTTTACTTGGTAAGTTATGTTGGAATTTTATTAAAAATCCTAATTCTCTGGTGGCTAAAGTTTTTAAGGCTCGGTATTATCATAATTCACATTTTCTGCAAGCAAAGGTGGGCACTGATTCGAGTTATGTATGATCGGGGATTATTGCTGCAAAAAAGGTGATGGTTGAAAGTTGCAGGTGGGTTCTAGGAGATGGGGAAGACATAAATGCTGTTGAAGATCAGTGGCTAAGGGGTAAATCTGATTTTAAAGTTTATCAGGATGTAAACTATGACTTGGGAGATAGGTCTGTGTCGAGTTTGATGGTGACAGGCTCGAGAATATGGGATATTGACAAGGTAAAGTCTATTTTTGTTGAGAAAGATGCCAATCTTATTTTATCTACTCGGATCCCTCAGAATGGAGTTAAAGACAGAGTAGCTTGGACTAAAACCACCAATGGTCAGTACAGTGTAAAGTCGGGCTATCATCTTTGGTACGATCGAAATGTAGGTACATGTGATGTTATTCAATCGAATGGTTGGGGGAAAATCTGGAGATTAAACCTTCCTCATAAGGTTCTTTTGGCGATTCTGCAGGAACAACATCCTTGTGAGGAACAGGCTGAAACATAAAGGCGTTTCTCTTCCTATTTTATGCCCTATGTGCGAGGTGGATGTAGAGCATCTATTGCATGTCTTTTTTGACTGCTCGTTTGCTAGTCAGTGTTGGAGTTATGTAGGGTATGTTTTTTATATGCAACAGGTCTATGATGCACCAGAGTGGTTTATACAGAAGATGAGCAATGCGAGTGGAGATGAGATCAATTTGATTGCTAGAGTCTTATGGGGAATTTGGTACTTTCGAAACAAAAAGGTGTGGGAAAATAAAGTTGTTACTCCTAGTATTGCTATGGACTGGAGCACAAAGTTTTTTCTGGATTGGAAAGCGGCCAAGACTGTCAGAGCTGCTGTGCAGAATACGAACAGCTCCTCAAGGGTGTCTTATGCTCAGAGATGGTATCCTCCAAGTGAAGGGTGGTTAAAACTGAATGTTGACGCGTCTGTCAAGGCAGGTTCAGACAGGTTTTCAGTTGGGCTTGTTTTGCGAGATCATTTGGGAAAGTTTGTAGCAGGAGGTGTTTGTTGCTTACCAGAGGTGGGATTAGTTTTTGCAGCAGAAGTTCATGCAATTTTTGAAGGTTTGAAGTGGCTAGAGACTATGCCCTATCAAAGGGTGGTTGTCGAATCCGATTCCTTTCTCTCAGTTCAGGCTATTGGACGTACCTGTGATAATCAATTTGAAGAAGGGCATGTTATTGATATGTGCCGGGAGCGTGTGGCGTCTAATGCGAGTTTATCTCTTTCGTTTGTTAAAAGACAAGCAAACAAGGCTGCCCATAATATGGCTAGAATCCCATGTTTGCTAAATTGTCAAAACTTTTTCTCGTCTCCTCCTCAGATATTGTTGGAGACCCTCTTGTATGATTTATCATTTTAATGGAAATTTCGCATTTTATTCAAAAAAAACAAAAAAAAAATCATTATAATCGGCCAAATTTATTACACTGGACTAATCATGATGTCTCTAAGGTTAAAATTTTTTGTGACGAGATTTTTCTGCCTATAGAGTTGTTATTATGAATTTTCAAGATCAAATTATTGATGGAGTAGGTCATTGCTACATCTCCAAATTCTTCTTTACAAGCCTAATCTTTGCAATATGAAAAGTTTGTGAACTTGCTTATCAGAAGAAGTCATGCTATTATTGAATCAGATTGTAAGGTAGCAATTTCGTTATGTTCTTCTATGATTTCTTCGCCTTGACAAATTGCTATTTTCGTTGATGATATTCGTAGAATAGCTTCATCCATCATCATGTTCCTCGTCCATGCAATAAAGTTGCCCACTGTACTACAAACGAGGCTATATCCCTTAAACTTTCTTGTAACTGGATCAGTGATCCTCATGTAAGTAAGTCTTGTAACTCTATTGATCGAGATGTAAATTCTTAATCTAGGTTGATGCTAGCAGCTTTTTCGTTAAAAAATTTATAATTGAATACTGTTCTTTATTATGAAGCAAATTATAATTTATAATTTATCAATTTCATTATGTTATTCTATGATGACTCCGTCCTGACAAATTGTTACTATTGATAATATTCGTAGGATAACTTTCTCAATCAGCTTGTTTTCTCATCCATGCAATTGAGTTTGACCACTGGCATGCAAACGAGATTCCTTAAACTTTTTTGTAACTTAGGATCATAAGTCTTGTGACTCCATTGAAATGTGATTTCTTAGGCTCCGTTTGTTTGTCGGAAAATATTTTGCAGGAAAATGTTTTCCGGATTTTTCGGTGTTTGTTTGCACTCTGAAAAATATTTTTTGTTCGTTTGTTTGGTTTTCTGGAAAATATTTTCCAGATTTTCCTGCGTTTGTTTTGCGCTTAGGAAAATAAAATATTTTCCGGGGAAAAAAATTTCTAATAGAAAAGTGATTATTTTCAGGAAAATGACTTCCCCTTTTTACGAAGGGAAAACATTTTCCAAACTGAACATCTTATCTCTATTTTTCATAATTTTCATTTAAAAAATTTTGTAGAAATTTTTTTTCCAGAGAAATTTTTTCGGAAAAATATCTGAAATTTCTTTTTCTCTAAAATTTTTTTTGCCAGGAAAAAAATTCGAGAAAATTTTTAGAGAAAAATATTTCGATAATTTTTATAGGGAAATTTTTTCTCGAGAAAAATTTCTGAAAATTTTTTTTCTCCCAAAATTTTTTGTCGAGAAAAAATTTTTTCGGGAAAAATTCCAGAGAATTTTTTGGGAAAAATTTTTTTCCGAGAAAAATTTTTGTCGAGAAAAATTCCGGAAGATTTTTTTGAGGAATTTTTTTCTCTGGAAAAATTCCGGAGAAAAGTTTTTCCCAAAAAATTTTTTCGAGAAAAGTTTTTCTCGGGAAAAATTCCCGAAGATTTTTTCGAGAAATTTTTTTCCCGAAAATTTTTTGCGAGAAAAGTTTTTCTCGGGAAAAATTTCGGGGAATTTTTTTGAAAAATTTTTTTCTCGGGAAAATTTTCTGAAATTTTTTATCAGGAAATATTTTTCGGGAAAAATTTCCGAGAAATTTTTACTCGTGAAATTTTTTTCAAGAAATATATTCCGGGAAAAAATTTCGAGAAATTTTTCCCCCGAAATTATCGAAAAGTTTTTAAAAAGAACTTTTCGAGAAATTTTTCTCGAGAAAAATTTTTGTCGGGAAAAATTTCCGAGAAGCTTTTTCCCGGGAATTTTTTCTCGAGAAAATTTCCGGAAAATTGTTTCGGAGAATATTTTTTTTCCTGATAATTTTTTTGAGAAAATTTTTCATAAAATTTATTTTCTAAGAAAATATTTTCTGGGGAAAACATTTTCCTGGAAAATATCTTCCAGGAAAACAGTTTCCGGAAAAATATTTTTCCTGGAAGATATTTTCCAAAAATGAAGTTATTTTCCGGCAAACAAACGGAGCCTTAATCTAATTTGCTGCTAACAGCTTTTTCATTCAAAAAAAAAAAATCAGTGTAAATTTATTACAATTGAATACCGTTCTTTATTATGAAGCAATTCAATATTAGTTGAAAGAAAATTTCGGACGAACAGGATGGTATTCTGCCCCAGCACGCAGGCTGTCAAGGCCACCGCAGATCACGGCATGTTGAGATTACAATCAACTGACCCTACCAACACATCTGATGCTCTCTATCTCTCAGAATCAATGTACACAATCCCCATAATTATACATACTATTCCGACACTTGGTACAGCTTATAATGCATATACGACACTCACCTGATCTCTGTCTTTATGCATGTCAACAATTTATCTACATGTACCCAAACTTATTACTTTTTCTATTCAATGCACAAATCAAATGAGTGAAGACAGCCCAACGTGGGACTCTAAAGTTTCATTAGCTTTCATGATTTAGCTTAAATCTTAATCTTCTGTCAAATCTGGTTTTATCTGTGTTTTAGTCGTGTGAGTTTTATCTTCTTGTGCTAGCCCATCTGTTTAAAGCAAGTTGATAGGGTTTGCAGAATCAGCATCTTCTTTATAAAAGGCTTTGAAAATCTACTCTTAAGACATATGTTAGGTTGGCTTTTAGGTGTCTTAAACGTCCAATTTTACAGCTGCGATCTCTCTTCTTTTTTTTTTTAGTAAGGAATGATTTAGTAGCTAATAGGACATTGATTTTCTTAAGATTGTGTCACCAAGGGGGAATGTGTTAGGAAAATGGTAGGGGTACAAACCATATTTTTCACTCTTTTCATCGTCAACATATTTTTCTTACGAGTTGCGATAATAAATTTCGTTGCTAAACTCAAAGTAAATCCCAAAATTAGTTATGAATGTCAATTGTTGTGTTTTAGTTCGTGAAATGATTATTTATACACCTAAATTCTCTTCATTCTTCTTAAGGTATATATTCAATTAGATCATGTCAAACTGAGCATTTCAAAATCATGTTTGAGAATGTTTTTGCAAACTCTAGCATTTCTCGATGAAAAAACATCAAAATTGCAATCACGTCGGCTGGAACAGTTGTGAAGTAGACTATTTTCGGTCTATGTAACAATGTCTGGCATTACTAGTTAAATTCGTAAATTTGTTTGCAATATTTATTTAAGATTTTCACGGGCTTTATTAACTCGTCCAATTCAGAATAGAGAAAATATATAAATTTAGCTTGTGCAACTGAAACAAATCATATTAGATTTGGGTTAATTATCTAGTTGGTCACTGAAGTCAGCTTAATGTATCAAGTTGGTCACTGAATTTAAAGCGGTATCAAAATGGTCACTAAAGTGCCTCAATTTTATAGTTTATCAAGTCTTTACATTTTTAAACAAAAACTGCTGACTTGTCTAACAGTTTATCCACGTGGCTAACGTCTGTAAGCTTAACCATAGTTACTTAACTAAAATTAAAGTAAACTCTAATTTAAACATGGGCTGAACGAATTACTAAAAAAAAATAATTAGTATACCATCTCATGTTTGGAGCCGTTACATCTCATGTTTGGAGCCGTTACATGTTGACAGGGCTAGAAAGAACCGTTACCCTACCACTTAGTTGCCACATCATTTTAATTTTGACACATTAGTATTTCCCGTTAATGACAACTAACGGATGATACACGACGTTGACTTTAGTGACCATTTTGATACCGTTTTGAGTTTAGTGACTAACTTGATATATTAAGCCGACTACAGTGACCAACTAAATAATTAACCCTATTAGATTTTACCAAATCAATCAGGAAGACACTGCTCATACCTTGGGTTTAGTAAGTTCTTTTCCTTTTTCAGAAGTTTTTAGTCGAACTAAACACGTGTATGGGTTGTTGAACTCTTGTAGGCAAGTTCTACTTCACAAAAGTTTACATATGTATATCATGTTGAACAAGCCACAATTAGCGCCTCAGAAGTATTGAATGGGACATTATTATTTTCTACGAGTTGGCCTCTTTATTTAAAGAAGTTTGAATTTGATGCACTAAAACACCGAATTCCAACAGTTTTACAGCCAATGCAAAGGTCCCTCTAGGAAAATGTAGAACAAAGATTGAGCTAGGAAACAAAATTTTTGCCGGCTCATACATTTTTCTTTCTTACCAAGTCAAACAACTTATAATGGAAGGAGGTAGACAATCCAAATAAAACTTTTTAGAGGTCTATAAATCCGTCTCCATAATTCAGTATAACTGTATGAACTATGTAACTGCAACATTTGCCAGCATAAGAAAGGATCAAAGCCTCTATTGGCTTCCTCAAACTCATAATCTAGTCGAAATTTTTAACAAATCAGAGTGCATGTATCACTCCAGACCCTACATGTATGATTAGGTATTCTTCTAGCATCAAGAATGATATCTAAGATAAATATATAAATCAAATCAATAAGAACTAAGGTTTTCTTCTGTCTTTTAAGCGCTTTCCTCTAAAGCTTTCTTTCCAGAAATTCCTTCCAATAAGCAATATCTTAACCACGAGAATATAAAAGATAAAAATGTACATACATAAAGCACAACACTGCATAATAACTATGTCGCAGGATCAACATATCACTGAAACCGGAATACCGGATATTTTTACAAGGCAGTTGAAACCACGACTACTATAAACGACAAGGGAATACATATTATCCCTACAATCCAAGACTGATCAACAGAAACACGAAGAGTACCTGAAAAATGTTATTTTACAAGACAAATATTGCTTTATCGTTTGAAGTCAATCTCGCGAGGGCACGTTGAAATGGAACAACCAAGATATGACAAAGGCAAAGACCATACAACCTAGCAAGAAGTTAAGAAATCGATGGCCCTGCCAGAAGCTTCGAGTCTCTGATGAAGGCACTGATGTGGAAGCTGTAGCAGCATCATTTGCTTCATTCCACTGCTCAAGCAACTCTACCTCATTTGGACCAGCTACATTACGTGCAATTGATCCACATATTTCACAAGTTCTGCGGTTCAAAGGCATTCTAGCAAGATCAGTACATACTGATAAAACAAAGAATACACATCTTAATCAAATTAACGTCTCAGCGGAAACCATTATAATGAAGAATGTCGATTCTGATTTTTATAGCGTCCTGCAGTATAATATTAATTTATAGGTCCCGCGAACAATAAGTGTAATTTGGTTAAGTGAGAAACTAAAGGTATCAGTAAAATATACCCGTTTGGAAGTTTAAACATCAGTCACTGTATTATCCAGTGAAGAGTGATAAACACTAACATAACAAATTAATATTCAGGATATGTTATAAACACGCTACGGAGATTCTACTATTTAATAATATTGTGCAAGAAGGTCTTTACAAAAGTTCAAATTTATTTTCCCCAAATTTTAATGTCTCAAAATAATTATCAGATTTCATTGTCTCTACATGCTTTATCCATTTTCCTGATTACCCTTCTGTTGTGTATCTGTAAATATGTACATAAAATTAGATTAAGCATCTGGTAACTGTAAAAAGATCATGATACATTGAAAATTTACCAAAAATAAAATAATCACAAAAAGTATAAAAGATTCATATCAAACATTGCTTGGAAGTCTTTAACAATGGGACAGGGTAGACGACTGTTTCGGCGTTGGCAGGCCTAGTTCCCACTTAATTTCAGGCAGTACATTATTTTATGGACCAAGGTCGGCTAGAAGATATATAAAAATTAGAAAGCTGGAATAACTCTAATGCCCCTCACCCCTTCCTTCAAGAAGAACAAACAGATCACCATGTTCAAAGGATGATCAATTGAACAAACATGTTACCAGAGAACTGGGAATATATAGTTTCATAGAATCATAGTGATTAGTTAAATGTGCAACGACAAGGTATTGGTGTATTATGGACAAGAAGGCAAATGGTTTTACTAGTACAGATGATAATTTTATTGAAAAATTACTCAAGGTTGTGAACATAGAAGATGATATCCATTTACCCATGCCATTTTACCATGTGCAAGGGAAGTATTTATTATCTCTGATAAAGATGGATTAAAATGAAACAATTGAAGTGTGACTATGTAGGAGTATGATTAAGTTAAGCTACTACTTTTCGCTCTTTATATTTAGGATAAGGGTCAACTATTTGAGATGATACATATGAATATAACAATTAGAAAAATATATTTTCTGATAGTGAAGGTACTACCATCTTACTCTTAAGAATGCTCCTTGTCGATGATTACAGTAATACTACTGAAGGAAGAACATTTATATAAAATAGTCCAATCGACGTAACATTAGTAGACAATAGTTTTTTTTCGAAGAAGAGGAGAGATCGTGTGTATCCTGGGGACTGACGAGATAAAAAGCCATCAGTTCATGTATGACATGGCAAGAGAATGAGAGATCTGTTAAACCTAACAATGATAAACTCTGTGTGCAACTGAGGAGATACATAGCCATTAGTTGGTGTATGGCATCACAAGAGAATGAGAGATCTGTTTAACTAAACATTGATAAACTCTATGTGCAACATCAGTGAGTAATATTTAAGCAACACAAGGTAAAGAAGTATATGTCGTACAAGAGGGAAATTAATAGAAATAACTACAAAGCATAATATATGACTAGGATTTCTAAGACTTTTAATTGTAAAAATAATTTTTTTTCCTATCATTATCTCGGAACACAAATGAAAATTGAGCTCTTCTAGAGTGGTATCTCACTGAAGGGCTACATATACGACACAACAATGGACTAAGACATAATACCTAATCTTTTTTGCATTGGAGGATTTTACATGGACCTACAATCGGCACAGGAAATCATACACAAAGTAGCGCTGTTGGTCCAGTATGATCCCGTAATCATGCTTAGGACATAGGGTAGTTAAATCTTTTACCTTGACAAATCAATATAAAATCTCTTTTATTACAGAAATAAACTGGTTACAGAAGATGGAGGAAGCTTTGAATGTGGATCATACCACTGACAATTACTATGCCTAAATTGACAGCTACAGTATTAGTGTGACCAGGTCAATATGTTATCTCATGTGAATATCTGCTGGACTGCAAGTGCCACATACAATATTCTTGAACCAAGAAAGGCATCCAGTAGTCAAAGCCACTTGCTAATACGAAACCTAAACTACTAGTAAGGTGAGAGACGTGAGCAGATTCCTAAATCTAATTTTCTGAATTGGATTCTCTTTATTTAGTGTCACTTTTTTAACTTTCTTTTTAATATTAAATGTTTTACACATGAAAGTAACTTGTTATCATAAGGATTTCCATTGTTGAGTATCATGTGCTTATACCTAACCCTTTTTGGCAGCAATCACTTACAAATTGACTATCATTTTCAGCTCCATACAAATTTTAAGTAATGAAATTTAGAATATTTATATGACAACAACTCAAACTAAAATAGCAATTATTCACCACTACAATTATTAAACATATCCATAAAGAAACATACACAAAACATGGGAAAATCAATAATGATCACATTAAGAAAATGTCAATTTACCAGGACCCTTACTCGAATACTTACAAAAATGCCTCCACTAAGGCCATCTCCAGCAGTTGTGATCCAAAGATCCAAATTTGGATCACCAACTGATCCAAATTCTGATCCAAATTTCTGACGAACTGCATCAGTGATCCAAATTTTTTGATCCAAATTACC
>PHNY01298828.1:0-17715 GCA_003724115.2 Anethum foeniculum
ACAAAACTTAGGGGTCATTTGAAACCAGCTTAAAAATGGACATCCCAGAGGTCATCCATTGGAATGTCAAGACCGTGCCAGTCCTCGTCTTGCATACAAGGAGAGTCACTGGCAGCATTTGTTGGTTCCGCAGATCTCCTCCCGGGTTCAGCTTCTGAAGCTATCAAGTTACTTGCTTCTACCTCAGGCTTCGGTATGGATTCACGAGCATCTGCAGAACTCTTCAGAGCACCTTCTTCAAAGCAGCTCCTCCCACTTTCTTCAAACTCTCGGTATTTGGCAAGAGTAAGCTCAAAATTGTCATGCACAATCTACAAAAACATGATAGGAAAAAGGTATCAAGTTTGGTCACTTTTTAAGCAAAACAACAAACCGACTCCTTTCTACTTATCTATAGCACCACA
The DNA here is from genome assembly GCA_003724115.2 of Anethum foeniculum. Classification (NCBI taxonomy): domain Eukaryota; kingdom Viridiplantae; phylum Streptophyta; class Magnoliopsida; order Apiales; family Apiaceae; genus Anethum; species Anethum foeniculum. Next base: position 405 of record PHNY01298828.1, read on the forward strand.
CGATTTGAATGAAATATAAATAAAAACTAAAAGTCTTGTTTTTACACATATTTTTGGGTCTACCCATCTCTGCAGGAGAGAGCTTCAACTAAATTAGGAGAAACTACTATAGATTAAACTCGAAACCATGAATGAGCAGCAATCACCCTTGTCTACGGTACTTCAATTTATCATTTAAATGGTTCAATGCAGTTTCTAGATGTCAGAGGCCTTCATTGCCCACAACTTCGAACCATCCCCCATTATCATGTTAGAAACATACTTTTACAAAGTACTGTGATATGTATACATCGTTCCATTCTTTATAACTACATGATCTTTTCTCTAATAACTTCTTATGAGTCATATTTTATAACGCGACTATCACTATATCCTGTGCATCGGCAGAGAATCATTTAAAGGTTTGCATCTTCTATACACATTTTTAGTATAAGTGCAGTGCATTCGACTATAGCATAATGGCAACGAATGAAAATTCTTTTGACCACAGAAAGTAGAGTTTAACTAGAAAGGTACAGAATTTGCTTCTTGATATATACTGCAAGATTCCTAAAATTCAATATCAGTTGGGTTACTAATAGCAACAACAATGAGTAAATTCTAGAAAAAAATGTCTAGAGAGAGAAAGGGAGAGAGAAAAGAGGAGAGAGAAATCAGAGGAGAGAGAAAAACAAATGAGAGAGATTTTTCAGAGAGAGAAAATTTCAAACTAGTGAAGCAGAATTCACAGGTTCAAAAATCTCTAGAAAATTACTCAACAAACTATCAAGATGTCTCAGAAACATCCAAGCAGAAGACCACGAAGAAGCAAGCTTCCAAAGAAACGGAAATCACAATGCAGTTCATTTTCTCCCACTCAGACCTGGTAGACGTGGAAACTTTACAAGGAGTCAATCATAATCAAGATAGAGCTATTTCTTTGGCCTTAATCCAGATTCATGAAGGTACCTTGAGACGTGCATCAAAGGGAAAGTTTGGCCATTCTAAACATGAATCATCCAGGCCAGGTAAACTTCACAGTCAAACAGAAGACCAGACGACTAGGACTTTTACTTATGCACAGGTGGTTCAGAACAAAGAGGCACAGAACTGCTACAGGCAACAAAGTCAGACTCACAAAGAGAGGAGAACCAGTGAAGACATACTTTACCATAAATCTATGGTCAACAAGGAAAGAAGTAAGAAGTTATTCTTTACCAATTTAAAGGAAAACATTTCAGTCCCGGAGATCTGGAAAACTTTTAAACAATTTGGTCAGATTTCAGATATCATATTACCTTCTAAACGTGATAAATTTGGCAAAAGATTTGGTTTTGTGCTGGCAAAAAACAACCTTGAGGCCTCAAAGATCCTCCGCTCAGCAGGGCAGTCTGCCATTCTAGGCAACAATTTCAAGTTGGATTGGGCGAGGAAACTCTCTAGGAACGTGATTCACCCTAATACTAGTAAGGGAATCTCTAAGGTACAGGTAGAGAGCTCAAAATCGGTACAACATCGCCATTCTGGGTCATCTCAGGAGATAAGGAATATGCCACAAAAGAAAGGTAATATAGAACCTCAAAAGTGTGAGGTTAACTGCAACAACTCTTTCAAGAATTTCCAAGGAACTGAGGAGGAGGAAGATATAACAGATTTGAATATGGATCCAAGTTGGGTCGAAATTCTGGAGTTAAGCTTTACAGTCCACACTTTTGAGGATCTCAAAACTGATTCTTTTAGAGAAATCATAGCTAATGCAGGGTGGAATTTTATGAAGATTACAAAAATAGGAAAGTGTTGCTTCCTGCTCACGGTGAAGGATGAGGAGACAAAAAAGGAGCTTAACTGGAAAGATCTGGGACTGTGGATTAAAGATTATAATAAATCTTGCCTTGAGGACCTAGTACTCCCAAGAGTAGCATGGTTGAAAGTGATGGGGCTACCTCTCATTGCTCTTACAGAACAAGTTCTACAAGTTTTGGTAGGACCTGTGGGTTCTTTTAAGGGGTTAGTCTCTAATGAACAAGAAGTTAACCATATTCCCAGCTACGCTACATGCGTTTATACTAAAAGGTGGGATAACATCACTATCGATCGTAAGGTTAGAATTGATAGTAAAATTTTCAAAGTATCTCTAGTGGAAGTCCCTGCCAATCTTAATGGTGACCAATTGAAGATATATCAACAAGGTGAGTGCAAGGTGAATCAAGTGGAATCTTGTTCGGAGTCATCGATGGGGCCAGTAAGTGCTCAGCCTCCAACACCTCAGGGTAAGAGTTTTTCGGAGCCGGAACAAGCAATTTCATTGGAGAATACAGATGTAGATGAGGAGGGAAGCATTAATCCTGAAGTTCAAGAATTGCTATTCCGTAAAGAAAGAGTGGAGAATTGGTGTAGAAACTCACCAGAGAAATGGTATAGTGATGGAGAACAGATTTTTGAAAACCCGAAAGGCAACACAACCAATTCGGATGACCTTGTTCTTCATGCAGATACGGTAAACGCAAAGATACAGGGAGAGAAGGTAGAAGAATATAGAGAGGTAGATGCAACAGGGAACTCCTCATTGTCAAGTAAGTTAGAAGCTCATAAAATTTTGTCGTGTAAGAAGTTTCCTAGAGGTTCGAAGTGCAGCAGGGACCAAAGAAAGAAGGTAAATTTTAAACGAAGAATCTTAGAACAAAGGAAGGACAAAGGCCAGAAGAGGGGAAGAAAGAAAAGCAAGTTTTTTGGGAACAAGAACAAGGTCCAAGAAGTGGGAGAAAGAGGAGAAATCCAAGCTGGAGAAATTTTGGCGCTTGGTAAAGATCTGGGGCTGGACCCTCTCTTCTCAGATGATGACACCCTTAACATCATCTTTAGGAAGCTACGACAAAGATAAGTTGTTTGTTTTCTAGAGATCTAGCTCTTTGTGTAGATGAATAACTTAATTATTTCTAGTTGGAATGTGAGGGGTGCAAATAACCAAATAGCGCTGAAGAACGTAAGTAAACTAGTTAAAGAATCAAAAACAAATGTTCTTTTCCTTCAGGAAACTAAATGCCAGGATTGGTCAGACAGGATGACAGATGCTTTTTGGGAGGTTAATAATCATGGTTGGTTAGCTGTCAATTCATTAGGAGCAGCGGGTGGCCTCTTAATCTCTTGGAATAAACAAATCCTAGATTTAGAGAAAATAGATAGCTCTCAACAGTGGATATGGTGCAGAGGGGCTCTTAAATCAGGTCAAGTGATAAATTTGATCAACGTTTATGGCCCTCATGACCCAGAGTACAAACTCATTTTCTGGGAAGATTTGAGAAAAATCTGCGGTTGTTTTGAAGAAGAACCGGCGTGCATTATGGGAGACTTCAACAACATTAGAAGGAAGGAGGACAGGGTCAATTGCATCTATAATAACAGAGACACTACTCTGTTCAATGATTTCATGGAAGAAACTGGTCTGATTGAATTAGAAGGTAATAACTTTTCTTTTACTTGGTTTGGTCAAAGGAATAAAAGAAGTCGATTAGATAGAGTTCTGGTTAATGATCACTGGCTATCGAGTAATAATTGGAGACTAGCTGCGGGCTACAGACGCAATTCTGATCATGTTCCTTTGACCCTGCATGGTGATTTCACCAATTGGGGTCCTAAACCGTTCAAGGCATTTGATGATTGGTTTCAAGTGGAAGAGGTTAAAGAAATCATGAATAATATAGGGAAGGGCAGTAACAATAAATCTTGGTTTGGTGTTTTGAAAGAGATTAAGTTGGAGATCAATGAATGGAGAAAGAGACAAGAAAACAACAAGGATCTTGTCATCAAAAATTTGGAGGAAAGGCTTCAAAAGATGGATAATGAAGATGGTTCTATTGAGGATAAAGCAAATACTTATGATCAACTTCAACAGGCCTATCAGAGCAATTTGATCCAAATGAAGCAAAAATCTAGGATTAAATGGGACTTAGAAGGGGACTGTAATACACGGTTCTTTCACAAAATTATTCATCATACGAGAAAACAGAACCAGATTGTCAAGTTAATTCAGAACGGGGAAGTGATACTTAATCCAGAAGAAATTAAGAAAGTGCTCCTTCAAGATTTTAAAAAATTTTACTGCTCAGATGAAGGTCACACTCCTTTTTTTCTAGGTAACTTGGATTGGAAGTCACTTTCTAGAGCAGATGCTGCTTTTATGACTAGACAATTTTCAGAAGAGGAAATTTTGTGTGCCTTGAAGGAAACGGATTCAAGTAAAGCTCCAGGCCCAGATGGATTTAATGCTGGATGGTTAAAGAAACTATGGCCTCAAACTGCAGGAAAAATTATGTCTTTCTTTCAAGACTTTCACCGGAGAGCTTCTATACCCAAAGGTGTGAATTCTTCTTTCATTGCTTTGATTCCTAAAACAGCAGCTCCCACAAATATGTTTGATTTTAGACCTATTAGTTTGATCAATTCCTCTTTTAAGTTGCTATTGAAAGTTTTAGCAAATAGAGTGAAAGGAGTGCTTGGTAAAATCATATCAGAAGAACAGTCAGCCTTCATCAAAGGTCGTAATATCAATGAGAGCATCTTCATGGTAAACGAAGTGATTCATGCAATGAAAGTGAATAATACTGATGGGCTGATAGTTAAAATTGATTTCTCTAAAGCGTATGACTCTATTGACTGGTCATGTTTACTACATGTTATGGAATGTGTAAACTTTGATCAAAAATGGATAGAGGGGATAAAAGCGATTTTGGAAACTACTAAGATGTCAGTTTTGATTAATGGTTCTCCATCGGAGGAGTTTTCTCCAAAGAAAGGAGTCAGACAAGGGGACCCTTTAGCGCCGTATCTATTTCTTCTGATAGGAGAAGTTTTTAGCAGTCTAATGAAAAAAGCAGAGATGTAGGAGTGTGCCAGGGGGTTAATTTTGATTTTCATCCAACCTCAATTTCTCACTTTCAGTATGCAGATGACACAGTAATTTTTGTTCACAACACAGAGGAATCAATTAGAGGTTTGAAGAAAGTATTGTTACTGTTTCAGTCAATAACTGGACTGGCTGTTAACTTCAACAAGAGTGTGATTTACCATGTCTCGAATGACAATAATGTTTTGGTTAAAGGTACTGAAATTTTGGGGTGTAAAGCAGGTTCTATTCCTTTCAAGTATTTAGGTGACTGGGTTGGCTTGGACAAGAAGCCATGCATGAAGTGGTCATCTCTGGTTGATCAGATGAAATCTAAACTTCAAAGTTGGAAATGTGACAATCTCAATATGGCTGGTAGGATGGTGCTTATTAAATCAAGTTTGGATAGCATTCCAACTTATTGGTTTTCTCTTCACAAAATTCCAGTATCTATATTGAGGAAAATGGATGCCTTAAGAAGAAAATTTTTCTGGGGAGAAATTGCTAAAGAAGAGCATCATGTCAGGAAATTGCACACCATTAGTTGGAATCGTATCTGCTCTAGCAAGGAAACTGGGGGTCTAAATTTGTCAAAAATAGATTCTAGAAATGTGGCTCTATTGTCCAAATGGTGGTGGAAATTCCATGCTGATAAGAACAAAAAATGGATGCAATTCATTCTCAACAAGTACGGGCATAACTTCATGTACTGTCCAGAAACCTGTCACAAGAACATGTCGTTGATGTTTAAAGATATTTGGAACTGCAGAAAAGTAGAAAGATTAGAGCCCTGGATCTCGAACAAAATGTTCAAATGGAAGGTGGGAGATGGTACAAGCATCAAGTTTTGGAGAGATGTATGGAGCGGAGATGAAGGTCTAGATCACACGTTTCCTAGATTATACAGTTTGGCACTTAACAAAAATAGTAGTGTAGCAGAGATGAAGGCACAATGGAGACTAGATAGAAGCTTGGTTTGGAGAAGAAATTTACGAGGCTGGGAGTTAGACTCAGAGAGAGAGTTAGGCTTGATTATAGATAATATAATTATGGCTCCTAAACAAGATACTGTCACGTGGCAAGGCAATAATGGACAACTGAGTACTAAAGACGTGTATTCCAAGTTAGAATCTCAAAACCTCTCAGTAGGGTTTTGGACTTCGATTTGGAAAATTAAAGTTCCAGCCAGAGTTAAGATTTTCATTTGGAAGCTTCTTAATAATGTTTTGACAGTGAGAGCGTTCTTAAAACATCGTTTGCCTGCTTTGGATGATCAGTGTCCTCTGTGCAAAGGAGAAGCAGAAACAGTGAATCATTTGTTTTGGTCTTGCTCAGTAAATAGGAAAGTATGGTTAGAAATAAAATCTTGGTGGAATGTTAATCTCAACTATGACTTAGACATGCCAAATTTGATCTCTTAGCTAAATGCTAAGGAAATCCAACCAACAGCTAGGGTTCCTTGGATGTCAGTGGTGGTTCTAGTGTGGTGGAATGTATGGAAAGCTAGAAATACAGTAATTTTTCATGGTAAAGTTTTTGATCATCAATGGGTATTTCTTTCAGTTAAAAGAGAATCTTTTTATCTAGGTTTGAACTATGATTGGATTAGCAAAAAGATGGTCAACCTGTGGAATGTTGACCCTTTGTCAGCTCTAGATAACTTCTTCTCATCTCAAAGGAGGGAGTTTATCTCAAAACTATTTATAGTTTTTGATTTAGTAGGGTACAGTGATGGTGCATGGAATCAATCTCAAAGGAAAGGAGTTTTAGGAGGGGTCTTGCTAGCAGGAGTGTCTACCATCTTATATTCTTGCTCGGGTCCTTTAATGGCTGATAGTGCTCTGGAAGCAGAACTAGAGGCATGCAAGTTCATGTGGGTAACGATAGGAGAAGCCTTTGCAGACGCCAATGCAGCTCTATGCACAGATTCTAAAAATTTAGTGGAAATGTTTGACAAGGCAAAAGCAGAAATTTTAGATGCCAGATTTGGCTTTCAAGAAATTAAGAATCTGTGCATAAGATTTCCTAGAGTAAAGTTGGTGTACGTTAATAGAAAGTGGAATAATGTGGCAGATCAGTTAGCCAAACAAGGTTTAAAGAGAGATAAGCTTTTAAAAGGATGGTTTTAAGAAAATTGCTCAGAGTTAGGCAGGTTGCTTTTCAAAATAAAAGTGTAGATTTTCTGCAATATAGAGAGATAAAGGACAAGGTGACAGGTGTCTCGTTTATCAAGGTAACTGTTTTGGGCAGAAGTGAGATATGGCTGGATTGGAGCTTTTTCTGCAGGCAGACATCAATTATGACACAGCCGTTTTATTCTTGGTTAATGCAAATCTTTTGCTTTGATTCTATCAGTTCGTGCATGGGAAACATGAAGGTGAATTCTGGGGAATATTACATTTGTTCATGCGTGTCTCATAGGCTTTGCTATATATTAGAAGGTTTTGGCTCAGTAGAGAAGTACAATCTACAGAGCAGTTGTATCATTTCAAAAAATTTAATTCTTTCTCTCTTATTTCTCTCTTCAATGGCTCTTTTGAATTGGGTTCCTCCACCTCTGGGCACTCTCAAAGTGAATGTCCATGCTTCAGCTTTCCATCAACCAATGCCAAATGGTAACACAGTAGGCATTGGAGTAGTTCTGAGAACCTCAGAGGGGAACATGGTGAACTGTATTGCTGGCACAATTCAGGGCTGACACCTCTAGGAGCTCAACTTTGGGCAGTCCAGGTTGGTCTCAGACGTGCCTATATTGAAGGAGCTGAATCAGTTATTATAGAAACTGATAACATGCAAGCTTTTGGAGCCATTCAATTCTCTCACCTCCACCAACACCCGGAATATGATGATCTCATTCACCAGATTGTAACAAGGATAAGAGATCCTAACTAGGAGTGCTCCTTTAGGTTTGTTTACTCTGTGAGAAACACAACTGCAACTTATGCCTCACTTCTTGGAGGCGAACTCTTTTGCAGACTCTACCTCTTCTATGAACCAATTGGTAGAATGTCAGAGATGATGCACCTGGACATGGGGTTAGGTCCACAAGATCCTCAGTTTATTGAAGCTCCTATGGTGGATGAGGAGTGGGAGGTCTTTGATGATATAATGGCAGATGGTGCAGGAGTCCTAGCTCAAGTGTTCATGGAGAATTTGGTCTTACAAGGCCCTGGAGTGCAGCATGCAGAACCCCAGATGCATGATGTAGTCTTTGAGGATGAATTTTTGCTAGGGTCAGATGAGGAGGATGACGAGTTTTTTGACTTATTTTAAAGCCTGGTTGGAGTAGTTTCTCTCCAGATAAGCTGGTCTCAGGGTTGGAGTTAGTAGGAAAGTCTCAGTTGCTTGAGTTTCTTGTTTTTTCCTTGGAGTTGTTTCTAGTTTCCTTTCAGTCTAGTTGCTTTGCCCTTGTTTGTGTCTAGTTTGCTTAGGTCCATGTCTTCAGGCTTGGCCTTTGTGTTGGTGTCTCCTTGTACCTTGGACTCCTACTATAATTGGAGTAATTTCTAATATATGGTCTTTCAAAAAAAAAAAACTAATAGCAACAACTGAAAAGAAAATACATAAACAACTGAAAGGAACCACTAATTTACAATTACCCTTTGTTTTTTGCAGGCCATCTCGATCAGTTTATTATCCATAGCGGCCTGTTCCAGCTTTCTGCAGACAAACCTAACTGTTTTTATCTATGAAAAAAAGGCCATGACAGCATAATCAATACGAAGCTTGATAACATGGATACCTTTTCTCAGCATGCTTTCCTTGTTGAATGGAGTCATAAATTTTTCTAATGTATCTCTTCTTTTTCTGTGCCTGTATGTTTGTAGCTGTTTTAGAAACTAATAAAAGAAAAAAATCCAAACAACAGACTACATAATCAAGAAAAAGAAAATTAAGGTGCATACATAAACTGATAAAGCTTCAGGAGGATATAAATGTACTTATCAATTACTGTCTCTAAAGATAACGAAGAGAAAAAAACCTGTTGAACTAGTTCTCCTTCCAGTTCAATAATATCCTTCTTAATTGCATTCTCTTCCTCTGCATGCTACAATAATGAGAGAAAAATATTGTGTTGTCAGTAGAGTTGATAATTACATTGACAAATAAGAGAAATTGCCATTTAATAGCAATAGAGGTACACAACCATCGCAGGACACAAATCAAGGAGCTGCAACTCCGCTCGTATCTTATCATCCAGAGAACCTATATCATTTTCGGATATCTGATCAACAGAATGAGAATCATCAATGGCAAACAGGAAATCATTTTTTTCTTCACTTTGAAAGCTTATCTCTTTGCTCTCATCAGCTTCAATCATAGCAGATAAAAGTATTTGGTATAGAGATGGAGCTTCAGTTGTAGCCATATCAGCAAAATCTAGCTGTTGAATATAAAACATGAAAATAATTAGATAACGTGTTTATTCTTCATGAACTCCTAAACACAAGTATAATACGGCAGAACTATATTTTCCCCCAGTCATTACTTGGTGCTTCAAATATGACTCCTCTTGTGAAGTAACAGAAGTAAAATAACATTCCATTTTCTTCCAAAATGAATCAGAACAAGCCCGGTCTGCAAAAAAAAAAAAGGAAGTGTGTCACCCTTCTTATGAGTGTAGAATTAATGTAGAAAAAAATAAAATATAATTGGACTGTCTGATAAGTTAAAGAACAATAATAAAGGTATTCCACGGGATAGAAGCATACAGCTGGCTTCGTGAGCAAAATCTGCAGAAAATTATTTTGTTGCATAACTCCTGATGTTAGTATGCTTTCAAGTTCCTTTAAAACTATATTACTATCTTGTTTTTCTTCCACGTGTTTAATTCATTCCACTCACCACCAATTCTAGAACAATACTAAGGAAATTTCTAAAAAAAAAAAATTTACAAGTATGACTAACGAGAAAGAAGTACGACACTAACAAAAGAATAACAGATATAAAAAGAAGAGCTTCTACAAAAGTATTATTAAGCAGCAGATGTAAAATAATAACATGTTCAGTATAAGTGATTGCAATACAGATAGTACAACTGAAACTTCCGGATAATATTGCAATATCGGAGATAGAGACCCCGCTTGAAACATGACATATGGTATAGAATTATCTTAAGGTGTGACAAAGTGCTACACCAGGAAAGAGCCTGTACAAGGAATTTGACTAGATATGACTAATAGAAACCCAACAAAAAGTTGACTTCAGTGAATATACAAAATAACCTGAAAGTAAAACAATAAAATTGAAAGTAAATTATCAACAAAATGTAGTCATTGTACCTGCAAAAGCTGGAAAAGCAGTATTTACCACCTTCCGTGGATGGATATCCGAGCTGCACCTCACAACCATCCTTGAAGACGCCATAGATCTGCGCAGATAAAATTTCTTAGAAGGAACGGATGAAACTCAATGAAATAGGAATGTCAAAAGCAGATATAGACCATAAAAATAAACTAATGCAGGAAGCATTTTTCAAGGGCTGCCCACAGTCCTAAGAACATTCGCTACCCCCAAAGAAATATACACTATAACACAAAAGTCTAGAGGAAAGGGCAGTAATTGTCTCCAAAAAAAACAATGGAGATAAAGTTGTTGTTTATGCGCTTGCTTCCTCTTAACACACATGTCTAAATGATTTCGTATCATTAACACCGAAAAAAATCCTGCCACACACTGACAACCATAAATCCTAGATATCTTTTAGGCTTTTATGATTATAAATAGATGGCCGATCCAAAGCTGAACAAAGAAATGTATCCAATATTCATCAGATAAATTATGTCAACTAACTTTACAATTTAAAAGCATAGATAAAAAGCAAGCACAATTCTGGAATAAGTAATTAATGTTAAACAAGAGGTGCTTTCATTCGGATAAATGAATAACATACCAAATATTACAAAACGTTTCCTGATAGGCAGAAGTATATCATTATTTTACCATGAAAGTAATAATTGTATATACTTTCCTTAATCATAGTATATCTATTCATGAATCTGACAGAATACATGAAACAGTTAATTCCTAGAAATAGAGAGTACAGATCTCACTAGGTAACTTGCATCAGACCAACAACTATGGCACAACCAACTATATGAGCTTGTTTATCTGCTTTAAAGACCTCCATTCATGTATTCCTAAACTATAAATTAATTATCTGGTCCAACAATTGCCATCAGGATTTCAATTATATGTTCATATACCGATATGTCAACATTCATTAAATCCAAGTTCAATTGTGTCGGGAGTGGGGATTAGAAAGGAAGCAGCATATAATTATACAGATCATAGTAAAGAGGGGTAATCGACGACATACCAAATAGCAGATACAAGCAAAAAGCAAATAGTAGTTCTCGAGATCTGCCCACTAAAGGCCTATATGTAAACCCCTGCGCCTTTCTCTTCTACAACTAGTCCTTTATAGGAATTCCCAAATATTGAACCCTAACAGGCCTTTTATGTGTTAAGAAGGCAACGGGAAAAACAAAGTTATAGAAGCGGAACTAAAGTTGGGATTTTTTAATTCAAACAGGGGCCTACTAAAAGCGTTACATAATTGTACCACGTGCATTACAAGTTCACATGCTTGTGGAATAACAATTGTAGTGACAATCAATTGCTGAAGTTTATGTACACTTAAAACCACAAAAACAAAATTTAACCCTAAATTTCTAACATGTTATCTCTACAAAGTCGTCTCAAATATGTCATGTTAACACATTGCAACAGGCATCTCCTTACCTATTTAAGATACCTATGTCCAGAGCAATTTATTAAAATACTTTTTGTTTTAATTTTATTTTTTCAGGATAAACGAATTCCATCTAATGGGTGTGTGAACCCAGCATGAGGGGTGATGTATCTCATATCCATTCCGAAAGAATGACTGTACAGATATATACTTATATAATCTGCCGTAAGATATTTAAATCAATTTCTTTCACATACCTACAACATTTAGCCTGAGAATGATGCAGCATAGTTCAGCACTCAGCTTCACACGAACAGCCTGTTTGACATTTTTCTCCAAAGTATTAATTCTGTTACCAGCTGATCCAAAGGATCACTTCCTTTCCTCTTTTTGTCCCATCCACCACCTCCTGCAGGAAATCTAGGAATTTTCTCTTCAGTATGAATATCATTCCCGACCTTAAGCATATCTCTAAATACTTCTACAATAATTAGCTGTCTTCTGATCTAGGCTGACCTGCCATCTCTTTGGAAAGAACACCGAATTTATATCAGCTCAAAACCTATTGGATGCACTAAATCACTGAGCAAATTTAGTGTGAAATACAATTGAAGAGGCTACCTGTATCATTTTTAATCAAAAGAGACTTAATGCTATCTAACTGAAACAAGTAAATTGTGAACAAAGGAAGGAAAAAGGAACTAGTCAATATTCCCTTTACTTGATAACAGGACATATACAATTCTGATTATAAATATAATATAGCTATCTAGCCTTGAAGCAGTAGCATATTAATATTTCCAGCATATAGGTACAACACCAGAGTTTGTCATGGAGCAGAGAAATCATGTTTAAAAGAATTAACTTTACACTCTATACATAATTGCGTATGAACAATTATGTGCAGAATATCATTACGGCCCTGCACGTCATTCGTCAGAACTACAGAATTTTCACAATTTTTTAAGGGTTAAATATCAAGTAGGTGACTGACTACGTCCAGAAAATTCAAGTAGGTCACTCATTGCAAATTTGACTCGAACAGATCATCAATTAACTTAATTTGATCACTCGAAAATCGAAATTATCTAAAATTGAAAAATGGTAACATGGGTGGGTAGATCTCATTTCGTACTTCAATACGGTTATTAAAACTTGCTATTTGACTTAAGAAATCATGATGAAATCTGACTTTGATTCTTCAATTTTTGAAATTTCGAAGAATCAAAGTCAGATTTTATCATGATTTCTTAAGCCAAATAGCAAGTTTTAGTAATCATATTGAAGCCCAAAACGAGCTCTACCCACCTATGTTACCATTTTTTGATTTTGAATAATTTCAATTTTTGAATAATCAAATTAAGTTAGCTGATGATCAATTCGAGTCAAATTTACAATGAGTGACTTACTTGAGTTTTTTGAACGCAGTCAGTCACCTACTTGATATTTAACCCAATTTTTTAAGGCTGATCCTTTTTCTTCTTTAAAGTGCAAATGCCCTTTGCAACATAAGTTAAAAATATATATAGCTATAAATAGATTGATGAACTTCTAACAAACTTACTTGTTACAATAAATTTTAAGGTTTGTCAAAAATTACAATTTCCTAATTTTAATTCAGTCAACTAACGAGAATTACCATCAAACATTTTATTTAATAAAGTTTGCTAGATGACTCGATAATAATATTCAAATTGGATTGTCAGTCCACAATAAAACTGGAAACTTACAAAAGAAAAAATCCATCCGCTCAAAGATAGATGATCCATTGTCATTATATATTACCGAGCCACATGTCCATTTTAATCATCCATTCATATAGAAATACATAATTAGGAATGAGGTCGTCAAGGTATTTCAACATATAGCTGCTAATATGAATATGTTTTGACTAAATATATGTCATTATGCTAAAAGAGTGAAGTATGCAAAATTGTAGGTGAGCATCCTAGCTTCTTTATGCATGAAAAATTGAAACCGAGCTTAAACAACTGGGAACGTAAAACAAGCACTAGTGACACGACCAACAACTCGAAAAGAGCTTTAAGCCAGAAATTGTTCTATAAAAGCTGTTATTAATGAGGCTTGGGAAACAAGAGACCAGATCAGAAAGGAAGCAGCATATAATTATACAGATCATAGTAAAGAAGGGTAATCGACGACATACCAAATAGCAGATACAATCAAAAAGCAAGTAGTAGTTCTCGAGATCTTCCCACTAAAGGCCTATATGTGAACCCCTGTGCCTTTCTCTCCTACAACTAGTCCTTTATAGGATATTCCCAAATAATGAACCCTAACAGGCCTTTTATGTGTGAAGATGGCCACGGGAAAAACAAAGTTATAGAAGCGGAACTAAAGTTGGGATTTTTTTTTTAATTCAAACAGGGGCCTACTAAAAGTATTACATAATTGTACCACGTGCATTACAAGTTCACATGCTTGTGGAATAACAATTGTAGTGACAATCAATTGCTTAAGTTTATGTACAATTAAAACCACAAAAACGAAATTTAACCCTAAATTTCTAACATGTTATCTCTACAAAGTCGTCTCAAATATGTCATGTTAACACATTGTAACAGGCATCTCCTTACCTATTTAAGATACCTATGTCCAGGGCCATTTTGTAAAATACTTACTGTTTTAACTTTTTTCTTTTCAGGATAAACGAATTTCATCTAATGGGTGGGTGAACCCAGCATGAGGGGTGACGTATCTCATATCCATTCCAAAAGAATGACTACAAAGATATATATTTATATAATCTGCCATAAGATATTTAAATCAATTTCTTTCACATACCTACAACATTTAGCCTGAGAAGGATGCAGCATAGTTCAGCACTCAGCTTCACCCGACCAGCCTGTTTGACATTTTTCTCCACAGTGATAACTCTGTTACCCGCTGATCCAGAAGATAGCTTCCTTTTCCTTTTTCTTTTGTCCCATCTACCACCTCCTGCAGGAAATCCAGGAATTTTCTCTTCAGTATGAATATCATTCCTGACCTTAAGCATATGTCTAAATATTTCTACAATAATTAGCTGACCTGCCATCTCTTTGAAAAGATCACTGAACTATATCAGCTCAAAACCTATTGGATGCACTAAATCACTGAGCAAATTTAGTGTGAAATACAATTGAAGAGCCTACCTGTATCGTTTTTTATCAAAAGAGACTTAATGCTATCTAACTGAAACAAGTAAATTGTGAACAAAGGAAGGAAAAAGGAACTAGTCATGAATCTTCCCTTTACTTGATAACAGGACATATTCAAATTTGATGAAAGTTACAGATATAATATAGCTTTTAACTAGCCTTGAAGCACTAGCATATTCATATTTCCAGCATATAGGTACAACACCAAGTCTGTCATGGAGCAGAGAAATCATGTTTAAAGACAAACAAAGCTCTGCAGAAATTAACTTCACGTTCTATACATAATTGCGTATGAACATTTATGTGCAGGATATCAGTACGGCCCTGCACGTCATTCGTCAGAATTACAGAATTTTCAAGCTTTTTAAAGTCTGATCCTTTTTCTTCTTTTCTAAAGTGCAAATGCCCTTTGCAACATAAGTTTAAAAACATATACATAGCTACAACTAGATTGATGAACTTCTAACCTAAAACGTAATAAATTCTAAGGTTTTTAAAAAATTCCAATTTCCTAACTTTTAATTCAGTCAACTAAAGAGAATTACCATCAAACATTTTATTTAATAAAGATTGCTAGTTGACTCAAAAATAATATTCAAACTGCATTGTCAGTCCTCAATAAAACTGGAAACTTAAAAAAGAAAAAATTCATCAAGTCAAAGATAGATGATCCATTGCCATTATATATTACCGAGCCATGTGTCCGTTTTAATTGTCCATTCATATAGAAATACATAATTAGGAATGAGGTGGTTAAGGTATTTCAACATATAGCTGCTAATATGAATATGTTTTGACGAAATATATATCATTATCCTAAAAGATTGAAGTATGCAAAATTGTAGGTGAGCATACTAGCTTCTTTATGCATGAAAAAATGACACCGGGCTTAAACTGGGAACATAAAACAGGCACTAGTGACAAGACCAACAACTTGAAAAGAGCTTTAAGCCAGAAATTGTTCTATAAAAGCTGTTATTAATGAGGCTTAAAAAACGAAAGACCAGATCTTATAAGGTGCTGTTATATATAGCTAACATTACTTCTGTATGTAAAGATAAAATGCTAAAGATAAACCTGAGTATCCAGCACTGACATGTGAATATGCTCCTTCATTACGAGGCCACTAGTATTAGTTTCATCCTCTAGTTTTTGAGGGGGATTACCACGAGGCTTGCAAATATTTAAATCACCCATCTTCATGATATTTCTTTGGCCAAATGGCCCAAATCTTATATTGGAAAACTGGTCAGTCCTTTGTCGCTTTGTTGTTCTTGCAGGTTCCTAATACCCATTCACTTTGCATGTATAACTTTGCCAAAATATTGCTTAGTTGTCATATCTAACATTATAGAAGTCACTTTCAATTATCACAGGTCTCCTATAAAATTCAATCATGCCAGGAACACTAAAAGTTCCCAGCCAAGTAATAACAATTTTTCAGATAAATAATTTGTGAACACTAAGAGCATGTTTCAAATAATTTTTTAAAAAAAGGCCGGGAAGACAAAAATAGTACAGTGACTATTTTCTCTCCTAAAAATTACTATAATACCACGTATACATCATAATCAGATACAGTGGACTCTTATCATATATAATGAGATAAAAATTGCACAAAAAAGCAATACCTAGCTCTTTCCAAGGTGTTTTGCACACTAGCCTTGTACAATTTCAACTTCTGTGTTGGCAAGGAAAGGATAGGCATTCCATGACCAACTCAAAGGGGTGATCTTCAAAAGAAATTCTAAAAGGAATCACAGGTATGTTCTTTAGCTCAACAAGGGCGTACATGGTTTTGGTACCCCAATATAACATGCTCCAATGACAAACTTCGAGATGGTGGAGGGATATCAGATGCCGTTGCATTCCCATGATTAGCACTGCCAAAATAACTTAACATTCTTCAAGCAAGTTTGTTGCCATATGTTTCCAACTCAATGTATGTTGCAAATTCAATTAACTAATAAAAACTGTCTTCAAACAAATCTTACGTGATTAGTTACATACTAGTAGCAAAAATCACTTACTATAGAATGGCCGACTTAAATGATACCTTCAAAACCTCTAAAACAACCATTTCATCAAAATTCTTTAAATCCCAAATATATGATTGAAAAATTGTAAGAGATATATAGCATTGTATAGAGCCATACTACAATTCACCAGCTCAATTTCTTGAAAATCAAAATTTTCGAAATCCATCCATGCTTAACATGATATACAATATTTCAAACAAACATTCCTTAAGACCCAACAAAGCATCTACGAAAATCCACTAATCAGTCATAGAGCTAAGTACCAATCAGGTCAAGATATGTCCACAGGCCCAACTAGTAACTTAACATGATATCGGAGCAACTCGAGTTTGAAACAGCCTCGAGTACAAACAGTTGTACTTTGATGCATCAATATAAACATACAAACTCTAAATATGCACACATTATACTACAAACACTATCAAACACTTGTAGGAAGAATGTACAGCATTACAGGAAGAATCAAGTACCAATTTAAGTAATATAATAATAACCTGAAACTCAACAAGTTACTACCGTAATAAAATCAAACCTAAATGTTACGAAATAATAGCTC
>PHNY01298830.1:0-16673 GCA_003724115.2 Anethum foeniculum
ATATATATATATATATATATAAGAAAGCCTTAAGATTTTCCCACGAAACACTAAAGGTGCTAGAAGGGAATTCACTTAAGTCTTTAAACAATTATAGCAAATATATATATATAAGCCTTAAGATTTTCCCACGAAACACTAATTGTGCTAGAAGGGAATTCACTTAAGTCTTTAAACAAGTATAAACAATATATATATAGCCAAGTATCAGTGCAAATAAGATTAAAGAATAAAAGGATAGCTTTTGTGATTATTTTCCCATGGAGCACTAAAGGTGCTACAAGGGAATTCAAATCAAGCTATGTACGTAAACCCTTGTGCGGATTTATTTCTTTATCGAGATCCGATATATGAGCCTAAAAGATGAAAATATGTTAGTATAAAGCTTCTTATATGAATATAAAATTAGAAGATTAGGTCTCGGAAGAAAAAGCTAAGAAAAAACCACTTTAAAAGATGAACTTAAGAGATCGCCGGAAAAGTTCGTCGAAAAAATTCGCCGGAGGTTCGGCCGGATTTTGGCACTTGAGTGAACTTGGGCAGCCCTTCAAGAGGCCGGAAAGTGGTGTGGATGAGCTTTGCTTGGGATGGATGAGCTTGGTTGGTGGAACTAAGCTTGAAGAACAAAAACCTTGAATATATAATATATATTTATAAGAATGGAGGTTTTTGAGATGAAGTATATGGGTTTGGATATTAGAGAGTGTTTGGAGTGTATACTTCTTGAAATGCCCAGAAATTATTTAGCTCTTAGCTTGTGTAAAAAATGGTGTGAAATGGGTGGGTATTTATAGAAGGAACTGGGTGGAATGAATGGTGGAGATTAAAGTGAAATGAATGGTGGATGATTGATATCAAGTTGATTGATGACATGGATGTGCAAGTTGTGTTTCTTGGCTCCCAGCACATGACATCATATAGATGATCTCATTCTTATGTGATAATATATTTGTATTTTCAATAATCATTAATTAATTACTTAATTAAGTAATTAACACCATTAAATATGATTAATTAGCAAAACCTTCAATAAATACAACCAAAAATATGATAATTACCTACATATCATAAAATGAAGATCTGCCAATTTTGGTTGAAAAAAGTCAAAGGTAGCTTGGTCAAACGCTTAGTGAAAGTCTTGGTCAACACCTCTAAAAATCACACCCGGACGAAAGTTCTCAAAAAAATACGAAAATTTAACCATGCATAGAAAATATTATTTAAGTGACAAATCTCAAGTTTCAAGATTTTCTAGCAAGTGGAAGTTTTTTATTTGGATTTAATTCGATTAAATCAGGTTTGGTTCCAAATAAAATATGAATATTCTTTTGCGAAAACATATGGAGCTTTTGGATAATGTTTTGGATAGGATAAATACTTAGAATATATTTCCTAAAATATGAAATATTTTGAGAGCATAAGAAATAAATTTTAAGTATTGAAAAGTATTTTCTCTGATAAATAATATATTTGAGAGATAAGAGAAAAATACTTTGAAAAATATAAGGTGAGGGATAAAATGAAATATTAATATTCCATTATCAAATATTAATATTCAAGAGTAAAAAAAATTTTTCTTGGATGAATAAATATTTATGATACAAAAGATTTGTATTTTATCCCTTAAGAACATTTTGTTTTAAAACCTAATTTAGCACGAGCCTTCTAAAGAATATTCAAACTCTGATATTCCTTTTTAAAACTTGTTGCCTTATTAATGTTGCAATATAGGCCTAAGAAAGATCATATGACGATATTCCTTTTTCGATCTCATTGCTTTGAAAACTAGAGAATATTCCATAAAATGTACATTTTGATTTTTCAGCAAGTAGAATATCTCTTATATTTATATCTAAAATATAAATATATTTTGAGAACATTTTTGAAAATATTTTGCTAGAGTTGACTTTCCACTTTTGATCATCTCAATTAAATACATGCCTAGTGGAGAGGATCTACGTGTTTTAAATTTTATGTTTAATTATACAAATACCAAAATAAATAATTAATCGAAGATGTCCTTTCAGGCTCGCTTATTAACGAGCCGATCTTGAACATCACTTTCGGTTCGGTTATTAAACTCGGCTCGACTCGTCTCGGTTTAAAAATAAAAATAAAGTTCGGCTCGGACAGAACTCGACTCGGCTCTGTTCGTTTACAGCTCTACCCTCCTCCCCTAGTTTTAACTTTCTCAAATTTATTTTATTTGCATAAATTATCATCAATTATTTTTATGTTTGATAAAAAATAGTTAATCGAATATTTGTAATTTGTGTGATATTAATTTTAAGCTTTTGAATTTATAATTTTATTCTATTTTTCATAATTATATTTAATAAGCGGAGTATTGGAATATACTTAAATATTTTAAATTGAAAAACAGCTCCTAAATACGTAGGGGACTTATTTAAGTACGTAGTACATTTTAATATATTAAAAAATGTTAGATTTATAAATTAAAACAATTAAATATGTTTAGGTTAAAATAATTAGATTCAAAAAAAATATGTTTTAATATAATATATATTCTGATTTAATTGATAATATAAGAACAAGTTAGTGTCAAATTCTATGTCACCGTTGTAAAAATGGGATATTGGATTTAATCACTTGGGATACCGATTTAAGCTTAATATATTAAATACTTAAATATTATTTAATATGTTATTGTGGCTGTATTAGTTATTCATGAACTAATATATATTTATCATATCATAAATTCTATAGTTATTCATATTTAAATTAGTACATTATTTTAATTTTAATAGTTTCTTTCAAATATTCTCATAAAAGTAATTTATAATAACTAATGAAATTTTAAAATTTTAATAAATCGGTAAAAAAAGATTAATTGAAAATTAATCAATCCTGGACTTTTAGAACATGTTCGACGGTACTTTTTGAGATGTTTACGGAGCAAACGCACATTACGTAATGCTTACATATTCTCCATTGTTATATTGTTTTTGTCTTCTTTGTATACAGGCGACCAAATGCGAATATAATTATCATAGTATCACGTACTCAGTCAATTATCATGATATTGTATTTATTACGCATTTCATAAATCGCAACTAATTGGTTGATGTATCGAATTTTATGGGTTGGTCCTCATGATTAATTTTATCGTCAATTTATCTAATTAATAAATTGATTAAGCATTTTTGACAGGTGATATTTGAAAAATCTGCCTATTTCTGTAACTATTATGCAGGCAATGAAAATAGTTTCCTCTCCTTGTAGATTAATTTTGAGAGGCACAGGAGATCGAGAAGTATCACTTCAGTTGCAATTTCTGTCCTATTGATATCTTAAATGCTTTAGGCAGTTGATACTGTGGTCGACAGCTTCTAGTTGGTGATATAATCTAAACAATTCTTCTATTTTACACTGTGTCCAAAAATTATGGATATATTCATTCTCTTGTTCTAACGTAATCTAATATTTTTTGTATGATTATCGTCCTAAACTAAGCAAACCTATATGTTTTTGTTCTTATGTCTACGACTAAAGATTCCCATCCAAATCTAACTAATGACAAGCCTTACAAATAAACCGACCTCTACATGCATGTTTTCTCACTATCAGTTCTGCAAAGTTCAGGATCATAAGTTTCTAGTTGTATTCGGAATAAATTGAGGCCATGAAAACTGCAGATCCTGCTGAAGAAGCTCAAGTCAGGCTTGAGGTTTGTATCTTCATCTTTCTTTGGCAATGTATATAAGTTCTGATAGTACTTGTGATTTATTGATATTGGATGGTGTTCAGGGGAAGTCTAGTGCAATGGCAGTATCATGGGTTCTCGGTGTTGGAGCACTAGCCTCGCGTAATAGTATTTTCACAATAGGAGATTACTACTACAAATTGTTTCCGGTAAGCTCGTATAATTTAACTGACATATCAAAATTTCTCAGACTACTAAGGGTCGGACGGTCTGAGTTTTTGTGCTGACATAAAAGCTAGAAGATTAAAATTAAAATGAAAAAGTGAAATTATAAGCTCCCTCTGTACATGGTATCAAATTTATGGTTTAGCTTGTACCCGGAGACATATGGACTAATGGTTTGCGTTCTTGAAGGATTACCATCCGGACAGAGTACTCACCCTCGCTTACCAGTCATTAGCATTGGCAACAATGGTACTTTTTACTTGTAAAGAATCAAAAATAAACACCAGACGACGCAACATTTCTGGTTACATCCTTTTCTTTTTAACTACTCTGGCACTCGTACTGGTAAATGTATCGACATTTTGCACATTTCTTCCCTGGATTGTCGATAAACATTTGCATGACTATTATATTCTTGCTGTGTAGTTGGATTTATTTACATCAGGAAAAGGGGGCACTCAAAACTATATTGTTATATGTGTTTTTGTTGCTGCTTTCGGAGTGGCGGATGCTCATGTTCAGGGCGGAATGGTAGGAGACCTATCTTTGATGTGTCCAGAGTTCGTCCAGGTAATCGATTATAAAGTGTATTTACAACATACTTGATAAGTCTACCTATGTTCAGTTCCAGATTCCAGTGTCTCAAACTGAATTGGGATTGTACTAAATGTAGTTTCTACAGAAAGTTAAATATATCAGTAACTACGCATGCATGTTTCAGTCCTTCTTTGGTGGAATGGCTGCATCAGGGGCCCTTACCTCAGCTCTCAGGCTAATCACAAAAGAGGCATTTGAAAAATCAGACAGTGGTCTTCGGAAAGGAGCAAGTACGTATGTGAATCCGTTTTGCTTTTATTAAATTCTAAAAGTTTTTTTTTTTGATAAGTTTAAATTCTAAAAAGTTGGTGCAGCAAACTCTCCTCTGTGGTAGCTAGTGCCTAGTACATGTACATAGCGACTCACTTTCCTATCTGTGTTCTCACTTCTATTATAATGTCATCTACTAGATATAAACATGTTCAAGTGCAAGTTACAAATGAAGTCTAGCTGGGGTACACTACAATCCAGAACTACACATGGTCTTGAAAAATATGTCCGCTATATTTGAACTTCTTCTAGGATAGGCATAAAAAATTCCCTTGAAATAAGTTTTATGCTGTGTGTGGTTGAATGGAATAAATCTGATCTCAAACGACATCTGTTTAGTTCATTTTGAGATTAAACTGATGTTTATATGACATTCTTAATTTACAGTCATGTTCCTTGCTATATCTACTTTGTTGGAATTGATCTGCATTTATCTGTATGCATATGTCTTCCCTAATCTACCCGTGGTTAAGTACTACCGCACAAAAGCAGCGTTAGAAGGATCCAAGACTGTTTCGTCTGACCTTGTGGCTGTTGGCATCCAAACAAAAGCAAGTGTAAGTGCACATGTATAAATGATCTTGTTTTAATTTGACTTCTCTGTTTTCCAGACATAGTACGAGATCAACTATTTAGTTGCTTGACGTTAGAGTTTCGCCATTTTATTTTCTCATACCAACTTTTATAATTCTAACATCCTAATTCTCTGGTCTTTATGTCCTTCCTTCTCCATTCTCAATAAAATGTAATTTAACACACTGTAACATATTATTCGTTTGATATTAAGTATATGTATGTTCTGTAGTATTTTTTGTTTGTTTAAGAAACGTTACAGTATCTCTAAATATAGTACATCCCTTACTAGGTGAGGATCTCGTCCCGGAGCTCTGATACCTCTGATATCATGTTAAGTTACCAGCTCTCCTATAATCTTAAGGTGTTAGGATTTGGGCTTACGAGGACAAGGATCATATTTTATCAACAGTAGTACATATGCAATCTAATAACATTAACTCAAGTTTTTAACAAATGTTGTGGCACAATGCCGGTACCAATGAATTTTTCTTTTCCTAGGTCTAAGGTCAAATTAAATGGTTTGATGATCTTTTCGATATGGTTAAGATAAGTTTGGAAATTGTAGAAGATTACTTGATATATTTACATAAAGCAATCAGCTAGCTTCAAACAAAATCTAGACTGAATTGGAAAAACGTTCAATCATTAAGATTTAAACTATTGATGTGAAGTGGTAAAGTATAAATATTTACCATGTATATGATTCAGACACACCAGATGTGCAGAAGTTTACAACTCGCGTAAATGTTGGAATTTGCAGGAGCAGGTTGTTCTAGAACCCCTGGAGAGGCTTAGTAAAAAGGAGTTGTTCTTTCAGAACATTGATTATGCAGTTGAAATATTTATGATATTTTTACTCGGTCTGTCAATTTTCCCAGGATTCCTGTATGAAAACACCGGTAAACACCAGTGGGGCTCATGGTAAGTGTGAGCATCATGTAGCACCCAAGCTTAATAAGCAAAATTTAGTTGATTTATCCAGAGAATGCTTGGAAGAGTAATTAACAGATTGCATCCATCGACTTCACAAACTCATTCCGTATGCTACATTACACATAGCCATAGGCACAACTATGTAAAGTACTATTCATGTTCCATACTAAAATTGAAAATACTTGAAAATATCACGTCAATCTTTCAACAAATAACATTTAAAGCGTAAACTCACTAAACTTGACTAATTGGTTGCAGGTATCCTCTAGTTCTCATTGCACTATTTAATTTGTGGGATCTAATTGGACGATACATCCCTATAATAAATTCCATGAAAATGGAGAGTCGAAAAAGCCTTCTACTTGCAACATTATCTCGATTCTCACTCATTCCTGCATTTCATTTTGCTGCAAAATATGGGAATCCTGCGTTGATGCTGTCACTGGTATCATTCTTGGGGTTAAGCAATGGCTATCTAACCGTATGTGTCATGACAGTAGCTCCCAAAGGTTACAAGGTGTGTAAACTAGAGTATTTATTTTACATCTAGCTTGATTGTTGTAATGCATGAATCAACTGTAGGTGATCATTGGTTTTCAGGGTCCGGAGCAAAATGCATTGGGAAATTTACTAGTATTATGCCTCTTAGGCGGAATATTTGCAGGCGTATCACTTGATTGGTTGTGGCTTCTTGATTAAAACAACTTAAGTCGAGGTCATAAACCGAAATTAAGTGTGCATAATGTTCAATCTGATTCGCAAGAACTCAACTGTTGTTGTGTATCACAATTGTACTGTGAAATTTAATCATAAATCATGATCACCAACATTCAGTTCCAAAGGTTATAACTTATATTACAATAATTTCCTTTAATTTTACCAACACAAGTGTTGCTATCAATTTGTACTTCATCGGTCTGATCAGATTCTTTACATTGGAACCGTACACTCGACACGCATTTTAATGCTCTTATAAAATATAGTTTCATAATTTATTTTTAATATTTCTTTTTGTGAATAAGAGTTAAACTATTATATTTTTATACAGAACAAAAAAAATTTAAAAAAAATTTATAGAACTATACTTTTTATAAGCCTTAAAATGCGTGTCAAACCTTCCATCCCCCATCGTAAAAAACCTAATAGACGGAGGGAGTAATTGTTTTGAAAGACCAAAAAGTTCATAGTTCGTTCTCCCTTTAAGCAGGACTACACCTCTGTTAATGAGAGTGCCAAAAAGGTACGTCCTAACTTTCGAGATAAAAAGGACACAGTCAAATTCGTCTACCAATATTAACCATTTTCACTGAGGTCCTATTTGATAACCAGTGAACAAGATAAAAAGGACCGACAGATTCTAGTTTAAACGATTAAGATCATTTGTTTGTTATTCTCTTGACCTTGTTCACTTCTATTCTCGCTCTGCAGTCGCCCTGTTCTTTCTTACTTTGTTGAGGGAGTCCAGATTCTTTGTCCGTGTCTCCTAATAAGTCATGCACTTCTTATTGGTCAGTTATTTAACACATATGTGCCAGTTATTTAATGACGTAAAATATAAATAACCGACCAATAGAAAAAAAAGGAGACATGTTAGAGGACAGAGGATCCGAATTCGTCCTGAGGCGGGGCTTTTGTTAATTTTAAAAACCCCAAATTTGTTCTTTTTCTTTAATTTTTCTTATTTTTCAATAATTTTGAGGCAAGAATTTCTGCCTTCTGATATTGTTTGTTTTTATTAAATCTCTTCTTGGCGAGAGTTGTTCCCAATTTATTTGGTTTATTTAGCCTTTTCTTGTGAGAATTTGGTGTGTTTTTTGTTTATTTTGTGTAATTTAATGTCTGGGATATTATATTTGCAGGATTTTCAAAATTATGATGTAGTGATGAAAATTTTTATGAAATTACATTTATGGTCGATAGTTGTATATATATCAATTTCAATAAATTGTTTAATTGTATATATAAGAAAAAACTGGATTAATCAACGACCAGTTTTTTTGACTCGATTGTATTTGTAAATGCCGTATGACTTTTCATTATTAAATTATTTTTTAAAAAAAACCGTTTATTTGTTACTTTTATTGTGAACCAAAGTACCTCTTAATTTCCGGATGACCCAAATTTCATGTCAACCAGCATGCCAAACCGGTGATGCTATAATAAGAGTATGATAAAAGTAAAATTTCTGCGTCACAAACTTATATTTTAATAAAGCATTAAAAAAATTAAAATCATTTGGAAGTACTAGAGAAAAAATTAGTGACACGTTTTTAATTTTTTATTTTTTCTCAATTAACGGTTGATTTAGAGATATTAGGGGATATGATATTCTTTGATTGGTCGTATTAAGTTAAAAGAAACGCAAGAACTTATAAAAAAAGGTGTAAATAATTGTGTATTGTTTTGTGCAAACTGACTATTTATAGCTGAATTCTCCACAATTACTGGTTGATTTAGAGATATTCGGAAATATGATATAATTTATTGAGGAAAAGATAATCGTTCGTTATCTTCGACTAATCATAATTATCCAAATGAGACTGGTTATTTGATTAGATTTATGTTGACTTATGGGTTTGGTTCGGCCCACACAATCCACCCAATGCCAAGGAGGTGTTCCTCGAACAACGGTACAGATTTTTTATGAGGGCGAGTACAAAATTTTAATTTGATTGATCATTAAAAAATTTTAGTACAAACGACACATGAATAACCGAAAGGACCGATCGATCTTTTGAACTACAATACTTGAACGTGCAGAGATGCATCGTCCAACTGCAGATGTAAGTAATGCAGGAGTGGTCTCCCTGGTGTTTCGGTGGATATTCTTATCCTTTAAATATCTTAATTAACTACTTATTTTTAGGTAATTAAAGAACGTGGTTACTTTATTTCCAAACATCAGATACCTAGTGTTTCCAGTTTCATTAGTTAAGCAATTAGAACGGTTAAATATTCTAGTGGTCAAAATCATTTGTAAACAAGTCCATTAGTTCAATCCATGCATGCAAAACATCGTTTATTCCTATATGCATGATTGAGACTTATGTGTAACTTCAGTTTGTTGCCTTGTGGTGTTGTATAATTAAACTTCCTTGCTTACACAATACATAAAGATGTATTCTCATCGCCATATAATGCTTTCTCTTCCATTCCAAGTTATTCTCGTCTCTGCATTTCGATATTAAGTTATTTCCAGTTGAAATTTTGACATTCATAGGTTGCCTTCTTCGTCGTCTCGTATCTGTAGTATGTGCGTTACGATTCTTCTACTCTCCGAATTTGCTTCCATGTTTAGTTCATGATTCGGAAATAACGTTGAGTGCGTTTTGATTTTGTAATGGCATTGAATTAGCTTGGTAAATTTTGTTGACAATGAATCTTGGTGGATTTACGAGATGTTCAATATTAAGACAGGGTCCGGTTCGGATTATAGCTAGAAACTGGCACAAAGAACCGATCAAAGTTGCATGGGAGAAACCAGAAGTTGGATGGACTAAATTGAATTTTGATGGATCCTGCAAATGTAAGACAGGCAAAGCAAGCATAGGTGGCATATTACGGAATGACAAGGCTGAATTTATGCTAGGATATTCGGAATCCATTGGAAAATCAGATAGCAGCACTGCGGAACTCAGAGCACTTGAAAGAGGCCTTGAGTTGCTTCTGGAAAACGGATGGAGTAATGGTCATGTATGGCTAGAGGGAGATTCCAAGTCATTGGTTGAAATTATCGCGAAAAAACGAGCAGTCAGATCATGTGCACAAGTACAGAAACTTGTCACTGACATTAACTTGGTCATGTCGGTGATAGATAATTGTATACTCACACATGTTTATAGAGAAGGAAATCGAGCTGCCGATAAGTTAGCTCAAATGGGACATCATTTGAAGAGCCCTCAAGTGTGGCACAATATTCCACCTAGAGAAGTTTTGAGGATCGTTCATGAAGATGCCGAAGGTAAAACCTTTATTCGCAAAAGATGAGCTAGCTCTGTATCTTTCTGGACTACTTTCAGCAATACCTACGGTTGTTTTACAGTTGTGTTATGTCCCAGATTAGCCATCTGTTCTTCTTATACATTAGATAAAAACAATTTACTATGTATAGTATCAAGTAGTAATTTGTACAGCATCAAGTTTGTTGAATTAAAATTAATTTAAAATTTAGTTTAGAGTAATTCTACGTACACAAAAACGTTAACAAAAACATGCAGCATGACATTTGTGTTAATGAATCAATCAATCCTTTTCAGGGATTTTATATGGGATTTTATATTAGTATTTTTACGCTTTCCTTTATTAGAGAGATCATTTTTGGATTGACAAATAAGAAACCAATTACTTTAAAATTTCAAGTTGTTATACAAAATACTTTTCAAGATTGTTATGAAAAAAATTTGGTAACAACACCTCGAGTAAATCCCGCTGAAATAACTGATTTCGCCCTTGAATATCGGGCTTAAGAACAGATCTGCTCATCCATAGCTTCAGGTTCGCGCCCGCAGCTTCAGGTTCGCCTACCGGAATAAGCGGAGAGATGTGGCGTTTTTGGGACTGAGTTTGCAAGGTTTCCGGGCATGGGAGGCGGAGTAAGTCCTACTTGACCGAGGGGATGCTCAGAAATGCGTATTACTCGACTTTCTAAATAATCCTTGTAGAATGAATGAGTATCCACCCTTGCAAAGTGCCTACATATCCTATATTTATAGGAGAAAGTCACGTTTTGATAAGCAATTCCATGTTTCCAAAGTTTATCCAACTGTTACCAAGTGAGCTTCCAGTGTCCAAGCTCTAGCAGGACACTCAAAACCTGATTAATCCATAATTAAATGTAATTATCCAATAAACCATGTATATATCCGGTAGTTATGAGTTATCACAACGTTTATAATGGTAGAAATCCATTAGGAAGCCATTCCTTTGAGATAAAGTCCATCCTCCTTGATTTTAGAAGGTACAGTCCCTCTTAAACACTGATTTTGCTGGAAGAGGTACGCAGGTACGCCTACACCAGTACCTCCCCAGCCTGTCCAGCTACCATAGTGCTTCCAGCACCTCACCTGCATAACCAAGGCTTCACCTGTTGATCAACAACGCCCGCCATGACCATGTTTGCTTGACCACAACCAGCTGAACCTCTTCTAATGAGCTACAGTTTCGTGTGTGCAACCTCGGGTTCATACAACCAGCGGAACCTATACTGACGAACATCAGTTCCTTATGAGAACCTAAACCCTTCCTCAAATACCTTCCAATTACTCATTCCTTGAGTCCAAACCATACTTGCACCGCTCCTTGTCCATGCCAATTAAGCTCAATCTCCCTATGGGCCTTAAATCGAGCCCATGTGAGATTTTGGGCACAACAACTACTCCGTGGTTCCTTGCAGCATAAAATGCAAAAGGAACCTGAAAAATATGAGTTTCAATCTTTCCTTATCCCTCCTAGAGAAAGTCATAGCTTCTACATCATGCTTCCAAGCTTACATGAGCTAACTCGGCGTAAGAAACAGGAAAGTAAAATGCTTCCGCATACATATCTCACTCTGAATCCTTAAATGAAAAACTTCTGTGTATATCCTCTGAACCAGATACGTCATACTAGTTCGTACTATTAACTTCCTAGCCTTACCCTATGCTCATCAAGTTTGAGCTTGAGCTGAAGGTAAATCCCTTCAACACGACCACAATCATTTCGATGAACGAGATTGTTTACGAGACCCTTGTTCCTTGACCTCATTTTCCTTTCTTCCTTGAGATGTTCATTTCCTCTACCACATTGAAATTCATGCGAGAATCCCTTTTGAATAGCACATGAAGCTTCAGCAGTTGCAATGATGCTTCAATCTTCCAAAACCTGAGCTACCAAAATGACTAGAAGAAGTGATTAGAAGTATTAGGTAAGTAGCTCACACATATAACAAACGTAGCTCAAACATATATAATGCACATATGCAAGTATAAATATGCAAGTGCAAATGAATTTGTGTATATGTATACATATTCAAAACCGTTGCTGCCTTTGCAATATAGTAAATCCTTGACGAACACACTCTTCAAGAGATAATGCCACAACTTTTTTAGATTCCCAATTTTCCATCCAGATGGACCTCTTAAGATGTTACATAATTTCCGAGACCTTTCAAACCAACCAAAAATTATGGACTTTGCAAAACCAAGCCCTATCATGGGACTTTGCAGAACCGCGCCCTATCATGGGACTTCCTGAACCGTGAGAAGGTCCAAAGGGAAGTTATGGAAACCTCCTCTAGCTGTGGCTATGTCTTTCCAAGTGGTTACATTATGGGGAATATAGTGTGCCTAGGTACCTATGGACAGCTTCCGCTAGCAAGTTTGAAAATATTTTTGAAACTTGTGCATAATGTAAGTATGTATATATGACATAATGTTTTATTGCGTATAAATTCATGTTAGTTTTATGCCTTAAAATCATATAATATGCACATTTAAACAAACATGAGTGCATGTGAAGTAAAAGATAATGAACCATTTAAAGAGATGAGGTTCGCACGGAGAACCTTTTACCAAAATGATATAAAAAATTTATGTATGTACATTAATCATGCGGGACAGTGAATATGTAAAAATGTGAATGTAGAACTTATCTCATTTTTACTGCATGGCTTTAGACTCAGGTTCAGGTACATCACCGAACTCTACATTGAAAGCTCCTTTTTGCGAAAGCAGATGTGTTCCATTATGCCTGATGTCCTTCCATACCCTTTTATTTGTTTTCTTTCTTTCCTTTAGAATCCATGCTCTTGCATGAACCTGCCATGTTAGTGGTTTGCATATGTAGCTAATCCTACATATAGCTGGTTTACATATAAATTACCAGTAAATAAAACCTTTATCCCTAACCTCTAAGTTATACATAAGAATTTTACCTATGCACCAAGCTTAATTTACCCATTTTATTAAAACTCATAGGTACTTCTACCAATCCTTCTACCCAAGTTATGCTCCACTTGACCTTAAAAACCTTAATGTGTCAGATTTAACATTTAACCAATTATATTATACTGACTTTAAAGTGGTAACGATGCATGCGTTATATTTCCTACTTAAGCTACTAGCATGTGTTCGTACCTTCATCTAAAGCTACAGTATTATTTTTATGTAACCTAAAACCTAAATTAGCTTACTCATCATCACTAACAAAGGTTATTTACCTTATTCTATAAACAATCTTAGTTCAACATGACCTCTTTAACTCCAACAAGCTTTCAGAATGATTTTAAACTAAATACGGCACAGTTCAACTATTAACAAAGTTACACTTTACTAAGGACAACGTAAAATGTAAAATGATAGAGTTACCTCTACTCCTGCTAGCTATCCTCGTAGTCTCATGCCTACCAATTCCTACCATTTCCCAAGGTTCATACCCGAACCTGAATTTACATCCTCGTGAATTCACCATTCCTTTTTTGTGCAAGGTCCTTGCATTCCATACCAATCCAACCCTACCATGTACTTATGCAAGACTTCACGGGAGCTACACTCACTCAGTTTCCCTGAGGTCGACATGTACCTGTGGAAAGGGCATCAAACTCCTGTACCGCCCTAGCCAAAGAGATTCACATACCCATGTGAACCTTACCAACCAAGGTTCATACTCTTGTAAGAACCTTTTTCCAAAAGTTGTATACCTATACAAACTGTGTAAGTACATTTATATATTTATATTTTCTTGCATAAGTGTAAGCCTCACAACCCAATGGGATTCACGTGGACCAATTGAGAACCTCACCACCTTAAAGGCTTCACGTGGGTTAATTATTGGGATCCATCCCAAAACTATGTATAATCCATACATACTTGGTGTATTATCCATACACCGTACCATCCATGACGTACGTTCCCATGTACGCCTTGCATATAATCCATATACGATTCCATATCCAGGTACACAATCCTTTGTATACATCCTATACTATCCAAGTATTATATTCATTTTAAGATATACAATCCATTGTATAAATTAGGTATCTACCATACATAAGAACCATTTCCAGGTACGTGTACCTACACGTACTTCATGTATAATCCATACATGATACAATCCATATATAATTCAAATCACCTTACGTAATTCCAATCCTGAGTTACAAATGAGTTGTAACTAATTCTAATTTCGAGGTACGACCAAGTCGGACCTAATTCCAAATCCAAGCTATGTGCAAACCATAGTTAACTCCAATTCCAAACTATACCTATAGTTAACTCCAATTCCATGTTATACCGTAGTTATCTCCAAATCCAAGCTACACCGTAGCTATCTTCAAATCCAAGCTACACCCATAGATATCTTCAATTCCGATCCTACATTTGTTTATTTCTTTTCGGTGCAATGTAAGTCGAAGCTGACGTTCGCTTCCCATCAAATGTAAAATGTGATCATCAGCGCTTTATATATGTCTGAGATATTGGTACGCATACGAACCTGTCAAACATAGTATATTCTACTCGCAAATATCATTACACGTAAGCCTCTAATCATTATGAAAAATAAATAATCATCTAATCCAATCCATGCATAACAGCAATCCTTAGTTTTAAAATTTCAACATTTTAACAATAACATTGTCATTGGAGGTGCGTGTACCCAACTACCCCCTAGTTCTTTAACATATAATCATTTATGATAAATAACTAAGACCAAGTAATCATGCATTTGAGATTCATACGTATTCCATGTAAAATATTACTAAAGCACATAGGCATAAAAGCATTGGGTGTTCATCTAAAGCTAAAACCTCATGAATTTTGTATAACCAGATTAATTGATTTTTCTACCGGTGAAATATACGTGTACTACCCCCCGGGCCTACATGAGTCAAGTAGAATCAAATTTGTACCTGAACCTAAGCATGGCAACTATAGGCAATAAATTATTCTTATCATTCTTAAAATTTCCTTGAATGCACAGAAAATAGGCATTAAAAGTAATATGTAAAGGCATAAAAGTAGGACTTATCTTTGCTTTTGTCATGTCAATCAAGGTTCAGGTTATGCCATTGACCTTCCAAGGTCGAAACTCTCCTTTGTTTGAGTTTCAAGTGAGGACCTCCTTCCCATGACTTAAGATCTTTCATGAAATAATATTGGGAAACCAAGTTATCCTCCGAGCCATCCGGCTTTCCTTTGATAATATATGTAACCTCCTCTTTTAGCTGAGAACCCCCAGCTTTGGGTGGGAACCATCAGCTTTAGCTAGACATCAATAAACCTGTTTACCATGGGTGAATGTCGATTAACCTTACAAAAGAAACCAACTTGCTGAGGTATGACCTCTTCCCCTTTGCACCAGATACACCATAGTCAGGGGCCTTCGTATTTGGCTGATTTACAAATGAAGCGCCCAACAATAGCTACATAACAATCATTTTTGGAGTCCTTTGCTCACATCAACCAGCTCTAGCAGCGAGTTGGCTCGGACCTCCAGTTATATTATGAATGCTTCATGTTCTCCCCCTCCGTCCATGTACTACCTTTTTCCTCATCTTCTACAGGTAAAGCTGCTTGCAGCTGCAACTTGGAAGAAGCTACCGCTTAAATAACACAGCCTATTTGAAAACAATATGAGTGTGTCCTCCCTGATTTAATTTTTTCTTGGACATTTACAGATCCAAGTCCATTCCAAATGAGATCCTTTTGTTATCTCCATTATTTCCTTGAGCTTCTATAGCTCATACTTTTTCCTTAAATAGGTTCATAAGCGAACCTCGCACTAACTTCATCATGTGTCGAGAGGCCATTTCGTACCTCTTTCATCCTGAATCCTAAGCATATTGCGAAGCTCTTAAGTCGTTGACTGAAACTATCAGCTTCAGCTAAGCATCAGAACCTATAAACTTGCTGCAAGATACATATGAATATGGTTGAACCTGGGGGCTATTATCTCCATATGAATAGCCATGAACCTGCGAATTATGATTTACATGCAAGTAATATGAAACCTTTTTCAACAAGTATATATCACAAAACCCGTCAGTATTAGGTAGATATCAGGGGACCTGCAAGATGTTAATCACAAATATACTTTACACATCAAATGCGAAGGTGAATGAACCTTCATCCATCAGTATATGTCATTGAACGTGGTAAACTTAGGTGAGCTTCAGGTACACCTCTGAAGCTCATGAGCTTCTTCCGAACTTGCTAGGTACTAGTGAGTGACAATGAACCTGCAAGTCGCTGGTTACTCCCAATAATCCTGCAAATGTCCAATTATAGGTTGGTTCTTATGAACCTATAGCTTGCGAGTTGATGCCATGAACCCTGCGATAATAGAGATTCACATGCGCAGCTGAACCTGCACATTTTTCTCTAGTAGCTTTGGCATTCCTGCACAACTGTTTAGATAGCATACACCAAAGCAA